>JAOUQT010031305.1:0-11420 GCA_025769995.1 Xyliphius kryptos
TAGAGGGCCCTGGTTATGAGAGCCCCTACCAGGGGGCCCTAGAGAAGAGCAACTCTTTGCCCAGGGGCCCAGACTATTCTTAATCCGTCCTTGATGTGAGGTTATGATGTGTTGTGTTATGTTATGTGTGTCCTTGGCCTCCACCACTGGAATTAGTTTTGTTTAATGTGTGGCATTTAATACTTGTTAAAACCATTGTTCCAAATGTATCCAACTCAACCTACTGTTTTTTAAATGTTGTACATTGTTTCTTTACCACATTTTGAACCAACATTTTAAAGGTTATCAATTTACCTCAATAACAAATGAGGAGTTTGAAACACAACTGGCATTTTTAAGCATTAAATCAAACCTACTATAGTCATGTGATCATTGACAAGATTTTTCTTTTTACTTTGGTGCTTTAAACTATTTAATATTCATAATGTTTATAATAGGTGCCAATAATGTTGAGCACAACTGTATCATTACAATCTATTAATATTATTATTTATTTTTCTGTCTGAGACTTTACTTGACTAAAACTGCAAACCTTTTACTGTTCTTATAGCCAAGACTGATGTAATATGAAAGGATTGATAATAATAATAATAATAATAATAATAATAATGTATCTTTGTTATGTAGAATGTTTACATGTTTGAATTGTAGTAACAAAATAATACAACATAGAATCCACAGTCAAAAATAACCTATAAAAGTTCAATATAAAAAGGGGGGATAGGCATGTGTGGCATATAAATACTCAAACATAATAACAAACTACACAGTGATAAAAGAGACAATATAGAGGCAAAAGGAAAGGAAAAACTTGAAAAGGGAAATCAAAACAATGTTTTTTTTTAAGTTAACATGAAAACAGTACTGTATATGCCTATAAATACAGTCACTTTGTGAAAATATGAGACAGAAAACATAGCATCAAATTCATTTTATTTAGCTGATGTTTACATTTCATTTACACATCATTGCAATAACATTGCACAAATTATAATAAAGTTATACAACTTATAGTAAGTATAATAAATAAAAATACATCATAGTGGCACTTTTTAGTAATTGCTCTGTCTTTTGCCCAGTGATCTTGAAACATCACTGCTCTGAAGCAAGATAAGTATTTACTGAGGATCAATGAATTAATTCCACAGGCGTTGTTCTTGAGTGTCACAGAGCATTTACAATGTTCATTGGAGTGACTTGAAGAGTGGAAATAGGGGACTAAATAAATAAATAAGTAAGTAGCTGAATACAGCGATCAATCTCTTCAAGCACAGTATCAAGTGAACTTCCGTTTGTATACTGAGCCTGTCTGTGTGCGTGTGTGTTTGTGTGAATATTTTATGCTGGGATGCACACTGGCTCTTCCCTTATTTTCCAATAAATTTCCTCATTTAATTACATTTCTCAACTTGCCATGATTAATATGTGCTGCCTCCTTATTTTACTCTCCATTACATTGCCTGATACCTACCTTCACTGCACACTCACACACAAAGACCTGATATACCGCAGCGGTAATCAGTCAACACAGTAATTAACTGCAATTTCCCCATGTGCACCCTTTCACCAGCCTCCTGTTAGAATGAACAAAGTGTTCAGAATTGTTTTCACAATAGAACAGCTGATTTTTAAATATTTCTTAGACAGGGTCAGTCGAAAAAAAAAACAAAACAAAAAAAGTATAATGCTGACATATATTTAATGACTGGCTTCATAAAATTAAATAATTATTTATATGTTAATGTGTATTATAGGATAAAAGACATAGCTACTAATGGTTCTTGTAAGTAAAATAACAAAAGGTGGTTTGTACTGGACCAGCACATTAATTAAGTTGGGTGCTTTTATTCCTGAAGAACATTTTTATAGTTTTCAGAACTGATGAGGGAAGACCTTATATACATATTATTTTGAAAACGTTTTCCTCCTACCACAAGGTGGGTTACAGTACATATGTCAAGAGTTACATTAATGTATGGTGGTTGATGCACAGAGTTCAGAATAACTTGACTTTAAAAAAGACAAATAGTTGAACTGACAATAAAGTACAGTAATAATTCTTTATGTTCACTCATTCATTATCTTCCGCTTATCCCTTTATGAGGGTCGCGGTGGGGTTCCCCATGCCCATCCAGGGGAGAATGTCTCGGGCGCTGGGCAGATACAACCCGGACAGGGCCCAATCTATCGCTGGGTACACATTCACTCACACAGTCACACACATACACACATACACACGCACGCACGCACGCATGCGCGCACACACACACACACACACACACATTATACAGGGCTATTTATAGCATTCAGTTTACCTTGAATCTATGTTTTTGGAATGTGGGAGAAAACCGGAGAACTCGGATAAAACCCACGCAGACACGGGGAGAACATGCAAACTCCACCCAGATTGGGATTCGAATTGGGAATCCCTGGCGCTGAAAGGCGAATGTGCTAACCACTAAGCCACCGTGTCGCCTTAATTCTATATGTAAGTTTGTTTTGTGTAGGATGAAGGTTATGCAAAAATTATATGCTATGAAATTTCTTGTTGTGAGTAAAGTATCCAGGCCAGTCCAGTTCCAATTATAGGACTGTAAATCTAAATTAGCCTTTTAATATAATGTGGGAAAGATAAGATGATATAATTTAAATTCTGTACCTTTATTTACATGAATTAAGTAAAGGCTGAAATAAATGTGTGTGTTTTTATCTCAAACAGCAACAGTAAAACTTGTATAAAATGCTGTTCCACCAGAGATGGTTTTAATAATTCTATATAGAGAAAACCGCACCTTTTGAGCAAAACTCACATGTTCGATCATACAATTCAGTGAGTTCACTCAGATGCTGTGGAACTTGGATTAGATATTTTGAATTAAACTGGAAGCCAGGGCACGTTAAAAAGACAGGTATAAATAATATGAGAAAAAATTTTGGGTTCCATTTGTAGAATTTAGATCAAGTTGTAGTTATGTGTAATGATATAATAAAAATTCTGTCAAAATTGAATTTCAATACTAAAACCTTAAGGGTATAAAAACATGAATTAGTATTTCGGCTCTTTAGAGAAGAGTATATATATATATGTTTTTTACAAAGGTGGAAATGGTGAATGTGCCTAATGAAAGAAAGCTCTGCATCAAATGCAACACCTAAATTATGTACAGATCTGATAAAAGAGAAATAAAAATATCAAGACCTTTTTATTTTGCCCCTGGATCTAATTAAGAAATTAATTTTATCAGAATTAAGCATAAGGAAATGACTTGACATCCAGTCAAATATGCAAAACTCTTTATCCATTCAATCTTGAATATGTTGCATGTTGGCGCAAATGAGAATCATGAAGAAGCTCAGAAACAGAATTGTGGCAAGGCACAGATCTGACCATGGTTACAAAAGAATTTCTGCAGCACTCAAGATTCCCAAGAGTACAGTGGCCTTCATAATCCTTAAATGGAAGACGTTTGGGATGACCAGAACTCTTCCTAAACATGGCCGTCCAGCCAAACTGCACAATCGTAAAAGAAGAGCCTTGGTGAGAGAGACAAAGAAGAACCCCAAAATCACTGTGCCCTAGTTCTAGAGATGCAGTAGTGTAAGAAGCTCGGCGCTTCTTCCCTGTTTTTGGTTTAAGTTAATTAACTTTAATTTATGTTTATTAGTTAATTAACTCTCCCTTTGTGTTCATTGGTTGTCGTTCGTCATGTGACAGAGTCTCCTTGGTTATTTATGCTTTCCCCTTCCTTCTAGGCTCTGTCGATGGTTATTATTTGTAGCGTTTGCGTGTTTTGTTTGCTCTGTGTCTGCGTGGTCCGCGACACTTAATAAATATCCTTCCTATTTACCGTCATCTGGAAACCTGCTCCTTCCTGCTCGCCGCTGCGAGCTCCCCTTTCGGCTCTCTACGCGCAATCGTAACAAGTAGGGAGATGGAAGTCAAGATTTTAAGTATTATTTCAAATTCACCTCTATGGGATAATCATTTTGATTTACATTTTGATCATTTTGTTCTCAACACATTTTACAAATCTACTAAATAATGATTTTCAGCTGAAATATTTTATTCATTGAGATCTAATATGTGTTGTTTTAGTGTTCCCTTTTTTTTAAGCAGTGTAGTAAATGTCATGTAATTTGTCTCAAGAAGAATTACACTGTGGACATTTAAACTCTCAGTTATAAATAGGTTTGATGGTTCCAGTAGTTTTGCCTAGTAATCTTAATATACTGTATATTTTCTTAGTAAATATAATGGATATTGATCTGCAACAGAATTTGATAGAATGTTAGTCACATAGCAAACGTATGACGTTATGTTGTGTCTGTGAGCAAAATCACTTTTAAAACCATTGATATTAGTTTTACAGCAACCTGATCATTTGAAGGGTGATATTGATTAATTTGGTACATTTAGCGGTATCTGGTATGCTTTATTTAATAGCTGCAATATTTCATACTAGTATGCAGTATTCTTCTTTGTATTATGAATCCATGAATTTTGGCTGGAATGGGGTTTGACACTGAAGTTAAACAAGACACTGCTCTCTTCTCTTATTTCTCACCTCTTCACCAGTAGGATCCATGGAGCTCAACCACACTCATCTCAACCCAGAAGCATTGTCAACAAATAAGAGAGCTTACTTATGACTGTAGTGCAGAAAAATACCGCTTTTCACATACCCCTGGCTGCACTGGTCAATGAGGTATGTTTTACTTTATCTGACTATTATGTCAAATAAATAATCCCACAAAAATCATGCACTCTGTAGTTTTTATTTATTTTTTGCACATCTTGCAAAAAGCCCCATACTGCTTCCAATGTTTTTAATACATTAATGAGAAATAAAACTAACTTTGTTTTATTTTAGCAAATGGCTGCAATGAAACAAAGAGTCAAAAATTGAAGGGGTCTTAATACGTTCCGTACCCACTGTGTATAGGTTTCATTTAATGGCAAGTATTCATTTATCCTAATTCTGTGAAAAATTTTGGGGAATTATTATTAATAATTTCTTAAATTAGAGCTGATTCAAATCAGTGATCTATTATTTTAATAATACAGTTTTAATATATTTCTCACACTTTTTTTTTTGCTCATTATGGTATTTAGGCACAGTCTAATAATGAGTTAATAATCATACAATATTAATATTTATAGTGGAAAATCAAATTACAGGCTGATCCAACTTCAGTGGAAATTCCTCAAGACAAGTTAAAATGAGGCTCAGTAGTGTGTGTGTGTGACCTCCACATGTCTGTATGACCTCCCCTGGAGAATCCCATGGCAGGCTCCTGATGAGGCGGCGGATGATTTCTCGTACGGTCCCCTCCATGTCTCCTGGTGTACTAGCCGGTCTCTTGGTATCTGCTCCATGATCTGGACACTGTGCTGATCACAGCAAACCTTCTTGCCACAGCTCACATTGATGTGCCATCCTGAATAAGCTAAACTATCTGAGCAACTTCTGTGGGTTGTAGACACCACCTCATGCTACCTCTATTGTGAGAGAACTGACAAAATGCAAACGTGATATGAAAACATCAGCCAGAAAGGATGAGAACAGAGAAAAAGTCTGTGGTCACCATCTGTAGAAGCACTCCTTAATAGGGGTTGTCTTGCTAAGTGCTGCTCATTTTTACCTGTTGTCTGTTTCATTTGCACAACAGCAAGAGAAATTGGTTCACAATCAGTGTTGCTTCCTAACTAGACAGGTTGATTTCACAGATTTCACAGTTGACTTGGAGTTTCATTGTGTTGCTTAAGTGTTCCCTTCATTTTTTTGAGCAGTGTATTATGGGTTGATATTTCGTGGAAGATCACACACAATTGGTTTGGTGAGACTGGACGAGAAGTGCAAAAACACTTTTAAAATCAAATTTAAGCGATGCAAAACGCCAGCATTTTTTTTTTGTTTTGGTTTACCTTTTTTAAATTGTCAATTTAGAACAAAAAAAACCACAATGGATTGCAATGGTTTGGAACCTGTAATGGATCTGCCCAGTGTTCTCCCCTGGATGGGCATAGTGTACCCCAACAAACCTAGTAGAGGATTAAGCTGAAAATAATGAGATGAGAAGATACTAACTGAATATATCGAAAACATGAAGCCGATCCTGATCTCATCATTTCTTTTTACTGTGTCCACCTTGAGTCACCCATGAGACCAACCCCCCTACTCATATCCTCTCACTTGCTCTCGCACACACTCACAAACACACATACAATCATACATACCTGACAGAGGAGCTCAGACCCTCCACATGCAAACTGTATAAATTATGCATGTGCGTCATGATGGTGTACTGGCCATGACAGATGTCACAGTTTCACCTCTTCTCAGTTTGTGCTAATGATGTATGCACGTCCAACATCCTTCATCCTACTATCCACCTGCCCCTACCACCCACCATCAACCTGCCCCTCTCCTTTAACAGGATCTCTGCATGTCATGGCACCCCCATCATTCCAGCTCTGGCCTGATGCATGTGTTACGACCAGCACATCTGAAAACAACAACAGAGTTGTATAAACCCAATCGACCATCTACTACCCCATTCTTTCTTATTTTCTCACTATATATGATGCATATTGATAAACTAATGTACATTTTCTACATTACAATTAAAAAATAAATGCTATAGGAAACATTTAAATATGACATTTCTAAGATTGTGTTTGATTTTTTTTGTTAAGTTTTTATAAAAATACATATACATGGCATAATTCTTGAACAGAATATTTTCCCCCATAGACTTAATTTCATAGGCAGTAAAAATTAAGCTGTGCTTACAAATGTGCAGATATTTAATCTATGTAAAAGAGTTTATTAGTATGTAATTAATCAAACATGAACATTGACCAGTAATGTGATTTTTCCCTCTAAGAAATATATTAAATCATTGTGCCACAGAACATAAATGATATTTACATCAAAGAAACACATCAACTCAGTGCAGTTTATGTAATTACTATTTATCTACAAGAAATTATATATACAACAAGGCATATTTGCATTGACGTAAAGGAGTCATTTGAGAATCGTTTCACACAGTCTTGTCATTGTGGATACCTTCCCTTGTTCAAACAAGACTCTTCAGTTTCAGTAATAGGTTCATAACATGCAAATATATTTTAGACAATCCCATGTTTTTTTCTTTCCAAAAGAGTGAAAGCTGTTCTAACTGCACTGTTGTAAGGGGCAGCTTAGAATGGAATGAAATCTCCAAAAATGTGTTCATCTAGTGTAGGCGTAAATAAAAATACAGTACATGGCTAAATTAGCTAAATTTGTTAATTATTTCTTATGCCAGTAAAGCCATTTTCAATATTAAAGGTATTTTTTGTATTTGATGAATGTATACTAACAAGCATCAGAATGTAAGATCTGCTTCATCCTGTCATGTTCATGGTCACTTCCAATTCCACCTGACTTCCCCGCTGAGTAAGCAGAGAAGGCTTAAGATATGTGGTTAAAGCTGTAGCTAAAATAGGACTACAGATGGCTGATGAAGTCCTGAACTAGGAATAAGATCCCAGAAAAAAAATATATATAAAAATGTTTTTTTTTTTATTATTTTATTAAGCCAGATTATTTGTTTAATCATTATTGCTATTCATTATGTTGAAGTGACAGGTATTGCCGATGTTGTTATTGATACCTCTGTAACTCTTTTGGTTTTAAATGTACTTAGATCTATAGGCTGGTCTTTGTCTGTGTAGAAATGCATTTCTTTTTGAATGGATGAATGCTGCAGGGGTTTATTATTCTTATGCAACTTTAAAGAAGGATTGCAGCTTGTGAAATTTATACTTTGGCATTCGTTAGGAGTTATAGAACGTAAAGATTGAATTGTAGAATTAAAAGATGTTTTTGGTGACAATCCATTACAAATGTTCAAACTATCAGCAGTGGGTGATGTGCATGAATCTTGATGACAATTTTGGTTTTGATCCTCCATGGTTAACTCCTCGGGTCCATGTTTATGTGCAGATTCATTATTCATCTTTGTATCACCAGCATCCCTGTCCATTGGTAATTGGGCAGTCATTATCCTTTTTTGCTTTACCAAGTTTCTTCCTGTAATATTGTCCACAAGCTTCTCCAAGGCAGAAAAACTGTTTCTAACAGTGTAAACATCTGTTCCAGAATCAGACATGACTGATGTGTCGAAATGGTGCTGGGTACGTGCAGATTTCAGAGCCTGATAAGCATCATGGAGGGTAGAGTACCCTTCTCCCCAAGTGGAAGTACATCCTTGAGCTGTACTAATGACATTGGATACTGTGCTCTCCAATAATCTGGAGTGGTCCATACCTTTTTTAGGACTTTTCTTTAGCTTTCCTTCTGTAAGGTACTTATCTGGAGTGGAATCTGAAAAAAACTCCGTTTGTTCCACCTTAATCATTTTATTTCCTGCCAAATAACTATTATCCATGTAGTTCTCACTAGTCACATTCTTGTCCTCTGTAATAGAAAACTGTTCTTTAGAGGAGGGTGTGGGCAGTTTTGTGGTAGCGGGAGGTAATGGAATAGACTGAATCTTTTCTTCTGCCAATTGCTTACCCCTTTTAATTGCAGAATTGGTGATCTTTAGAAAGTGGCCTGTAGCCATCATATGGGTGGTAAGCTGGTGCAGAGAATTATGGGAACTTCCACACTCCATACACTTTAGAATCTGCTCCTTGCGAGCCTCATATTGCCAGCTGTAACTGGCACCCTTCTGATATCCATACCTGTTGTTAGGTGTCACATAATGGTTAGAAATTCCTGTTTTTCTTATCTCTTCTGACAAAGAAGTATGAGGTTCCTTGGAAATTAAGACACCCTTGGATTTATTTTCAGTCAAGAGCAGTTTATTAGGGGTCAGCTGCTGTTCTGGATCTTTAAAAGGCATTTTCTGGTAATGTTTAGTTTTAATCATGTGAACACTTAGATCTTGTAATGACTCAAATGAGTAACCACAGTACATACATTTCAGAATTTTGTGTGCATCATCTTTGCCTTCCATTTCCCACAAAGAACGTTTGCGAGGTTTTGACCAATTTTTTCCATTGTCCTTCTCATCCTCCTCATCTTTGTTGTTGTCTCTATAATGCCCATTCTTGTTCATGTGAATTGTAAGATCAACTATTCTATCATATGCTGCACTGCAGTCCTTGCATTTAAATTTGCTTGCTCCACTAAACACAGTGTCACAGGGCTTTGAACTTTGGCGATACAGCTGCACAGTGCTAAATAAACCAGGTTTTTGTGGTACACGATGGGAAGATTGTTGGAGTGTTTTGATTAAAGCAGTCTGATGCCAATCATAAGCTATTTTGGCACAAATATCATCAATATGTTTGTTATTGCTTGTGTTTAAACTTTCATTAGGCCACTGTCTGTTTAATTTGTTAGTAATAGCATTTCCTTTATCTACGACATTAGATTTAGCACTGCAGTGCATTTTCTTAATGGAAAATTTAGGCCTTAAGGAATCGGAGATCAGCTTTGTATAGGCTTCCTTCATCTGCATCAGATTTTCCAGAACATTGTTTTGTAAATGGCTCAGTGGTTCATCTTCTTTGTTTTTTTTTGCTAAAGTCTTGTTAAAGTCATTGGTCTCACTAAGTAAACATGCATGGCCCGCATCAGGAGACATTTGATTATGATTGGTTAACTTATAAAACATCACTGATGTTTTGGCATCATCCGTTTCTTTCTCAGTGCACACAAACCCTCCACGATGGCTGTCCAGGGAGATAATCTTAACATCATCTTGCTTGTTGTTGAAGCAGTCAGGTGGAGTTTCAAGATCTGGTAAATAAACAGAAAAATTTGATTTTCATTAGACAAAAAAAAATCCGCACTTGACTGGCTGTGGGTCTAATAAAGTTTGCCCACCATAAACATGTTTTTGTAACAAAAAAATAAAAATCAAACTTTATTAAAAACAATAAAGTGGCACGGTGGTTTAGTGGTTAGCATGTGGCCAGGTTTGAATCCCGATTTGGAATCTGCGTTTCCATGTCCTCCCTGTGTCCACATGGGTTTTCTCTAATTTTCACCCATAGTCCAAAAACCCATAGTTCAAGGTAAAATGATTTGCTCTTAATTGCCCCTATATAAATTGCTCTGAGCGGTATGTTGGCTTAGTGGTTAGCACATTTGCCTCTCAACACTGAGGATTCCCGGTTTGAAATCCAATCTTGGTAGAGTTTCCATGTTCTCCCCATGTTCTCCCCATGGTTTCCTCCGAGTTCTCCAGTTTCCTTTTACAGTCCAAAAACATGGATACAATGTAAATTTAATTCTTTTACTTGCCCTGTATGTACGTGTGTTTGTGTGTGGCTGTGTGAGCTAGTGTGTGCCCAGCGATGGATTGGCGCCTGTCCTTGGTGTATCTTCC
Organism: Xyliphius kryptos; assembly: GCA_025769995.1. Taxonomy (NCBI): domain Eukaryota; kingdom Metazoa; phylum Chordata; class Actinopteri; order Siluriformes; family Aspredinidae; genus Xyliphius; species Xyliphius kryptos. The sequence continues at coordinate 10,393 of JAOUQT010031305.1, forward strand.
CAGCACCAGAGACTTTCTCCCCTGGATGAGCATAGGGAACCCCACCGCGACTCTAGTATAGGATTAAGCGGAAGATAATTAATGAATGAATGAATTTCCCCAATATGTGAGTGTCTGTTTAAGTGAGTATGTGCCTGAGTGTATCAGGCCAGCACCTGGAGTGCTTTGCTTTTGTTGTGAACTGATCAGGATCAAAGAAAAGCATAAACAGAAGATATTCAGATGCTGGAGGGTCTGTCCAAGTAGTGGGTACTCCAGTCTGCTCTTTGGCCATCCTCTAATTTGCATCACAAATGCACAAAGGAGGTAAAACCTACAATTTAGGACTCCATTTTTTTTGTTTGAGTAGACAAAGGATGAGACAATGTATTGCACATATGATTGAGTGATTCATGGTAAAAGGCTGATGCATGGCAAAACACTTTATTTCCCGTATTAATTATTTTATATTAGTAATTGTCTATAAAGTTTGACACGCACTATTAATACAATTGTCATTACACACAATTATCAATTTCAAGAAGCTGTCTGGAAATATTATTCCAACCAGCTCAATGTAATCTAACTGAGGGTCTATGCAGCATGTCTAGTTTAAAAGAAGTAGGATGGGCATAGTCAGGTCATTACATTTGTCAACTCAGTGATAACAATTTGTAATCCTAATGAGTTATGCTATGTGATATTCAAAAACAGTTCTGCTGTAGCTGTGCCTTTAATGGTGAGGACGCACATCGATGTTTTTAATTTGACAGATTAAGGAACATTGTTTATTGTCTCTGTCTCTCTCTCTCTCTCTCTCTCTCTCACACACACACACACAGACACACACAAACTGTCACGCTCCGGAACCTGAACTGTGTGCAAAAGCCATAAAGTCCAAAAGTGCGAAAATAAAGAGGGTTTTAATTGCAGAGACACCGTGGAACAAAGCACACAGAAAATGGAGCAACACATATGACACTGCGACAAAGACTAACAAGGGAAAGGCACTTAAATAATGGGCAGGTGAGACACGTGACGGAATAAAC
>JAOUQT010031314.1:0-11420 GCA_025769995.1 Xyliphius kryptos
AGTGAGTGAGTGAGTGAGTGAGTGAGTGAGTGAGTGAGTGAGTGAGTGAGTGAGTGAGTGAGTGAGTGTGTGCCCAGTATGTTCCCCCCTGGATGGGCATGGGGAACCCCACCACGACCCTAGTAGAGGAATAAGTGGAAGACAATGGATTTATATTTATTATATGTATTTCTTTATTTTCAGGGCCTTTACTTAAGTATTAATTTGGGTTTTTCTTTAGTCTATTTTTGTACATTTCAATTTCGTTTATTTTCATAGTAATTAAAGGAGCTCATTGTGCTCCGACTCTATATTTCATACGAGAAAAAAAAACCAAAATAAGTAAATGGCTAAATAATAACTACTCGTTTCTTTATTGAAATCCATTCGGTCAAATGTTTGTATCAGTTTCTTGCCTAAAACTTACATAAAAACAAAAAATGAAAAGAAAAACCCTAAGATTTGTTAATAAAAGCAGGTTTCTTTGTTTATACATGAGTGCTACCCACTGCACCATGGTACCATACGGGATATTATAGAATATTTATTTTATATCTCATTTCTTTATCTATAGGGGGTCGGGGTTCAAAATCAAAATTAAGTTAGCCCTTGTGTCTGGGGGTGGGGGGTAGAGGGCAATGTTCTTTTATTAAAAACTTTTATTTTATCAAATTATGCTTTTTGTTAAAGTACTTTTGTCATAATTATGTAACTTAATTTGCTATGTATCTATGGCTGGTTTCTTTTGGGTAGTGAAGCTTAATTTATTGTTGAGGAACTAATAGCTTAGCTCTGTACATTTTACTCATTACATCCCCAAGTAACAGTAACATTATATGAGTGTTAAAAATCAATAAAGTTTTATGATTCAATTGTAATATGCTCATTTATTGGCATTTAAAATCCAAACAATTGTCACGGTTTTAATGACATCATAACAAAACTAGTTTATTTTGCTCCATGTAACATGAACTTATAACTGGCTGGTTTCTGGCACACGAAGTAGCGTGTTTCGGAGCAGTCAAAATCGTCCCAGAGATCTGGAGGATTTGAGAGACACTTGAATTAATATTTTAACAAAAATTATGATCAGAGATCCAAAATCAGTCAATGTGAATATTGTATAACAAAATAGCAATTCCGCTGAAATATCACTCATATTTACCCCAGTAGTTCATTTGGAGACAGTGCTGAGCTCCTCCTGCATTGTTTGGCTCATAAGAATACCACCGACTAAAATCAAACGCTGATCCATCACTCCATAGCCAGGTGGATTCCTGAAATACAAATCAATGGGAATTTTTAGACTTAAAACGGACAAAAATTCCCATAAACTCAGCATCAGCATGCAAGATCCAGGTTTGATCACAATCTACGTTTCAACGTTCTCTCCGTGTCAGCATGGGTTTCTTCGGGTTCTTCAGTTTCCTTCCACAAAACCTGGATTTAAGTTCAATTGTGAAGTTGTCCGCCCTAGTGTGTATGCCAGCACTCAAAACGTTCTCCCCTGGGTGGGCATGGGAGAACACCCTCCCCCCTTTCCCATCCCTAGTAGACTGAAGAATAAAGCAATGGATAATGAGGTATTTTTGTTAAGATAAGGGCATTTAAGCCAATTTATCTTTCTGAAATTTGGTCTCAGATAATTGTTTTCATTATTAATATTAATAAAAATTAATAACAATAATAATACCAGTAATAATGATAAAAATAATAATAATACTTTTTATGTTTGACATTTGTTATATTTTAAATTTGTATAATGAGTTAAAAAGAATGTTAAACCATCAGGTACCTGGGTTGCATCATAACCACCAATCCAGGTGTTCGCATGATAGCCAACTGAGTTCTTCCCCAGTCTCCTAAGAAAATGGTGTGTTAAATCATCGTGGACAGATGCCAGGTTTCCTCCAAAATACAAACAATGTTTCTATATAAAAAAATAAACCATATAAAAAATATGTATTGTCATGCATATAGTGAAATATTTAGATATTAAGAAACAAATAAAGCACCTCTGCTTGAGCCCATGTTTTGAAACTGGCTATATAGTTGTAGCACTTTCTCCCAAATCTTTCCCAACCAGCATCACAAAAGCTGTTTTCAAACGCTGCAAATGCAACAGAAACAACAACAACAACAATAATAAAAATAATAATAATAGCGCTTTCTCAAAAGATATTAAGTAAATTTACCATGACTGCCTTCAGTCACCAGTAGGAGGACTATGAGGATTTCAGACTTCATTTTCCTACAGTATTTGGAAAATAACTGAATATATTATCATTTATATTAAAACCTAATAGAAAGCTAATAATAATAATAATAAAAATAATAATAATATTACCAGGATGTTCACCAGGACAGTCAGTGTGAATGACAGGATGAATGTTAAAATTAAATGTATCAGCTGTTTTTATACGCTCTCAACCATGAGGAAGCATTTAAATGTTCTCTTCTGCGTAAAGAAGATGTATCTTATCTCTGGTGATTATCTGGGTTATGAACTTCAGCATCAACTCCATAAATCCACTTATACATTAATGAGGTTGCAAATACATATATACAGTAACAATATATAACATTGTCACAGTATTACTCTTATACACATTAGTATAAAACTCCATAATATAACATATAATACAAAAGCAATCTACCTTCATATGTTATGTGAATAAAATATGTTTCCATCCTCCCTAAAATCCACTTTTCATTATGAATGTTTTAGTTTGTGTGAATCCCAAATGGATTAAATAAATGAAGTTCTGATAACTTAAGTTTAAGGCATTTTTCAGTTTAAGGTGTGTTTGCAGTTTCATGCTTACGAAGAAACAGCGTTTGTGCAATATTCTGACAGGAAGCATAATTATCCTCATTTATTATTCTAATATGAACCATGTTATGAACCATGTTGTTCTGAGTGCATGGATCCTATTCATATTGTTGATCCTGAGCCTTTTGTTGGACAAAGAGCTTAAAAAATACACTAAATAGGTTCTGATCGCTGTTGGGGACACAAAGACATTCACAGATAGAGGTACAGATTCATTCATTCTGAGCAATAAAGACAACGTCAACATGGAAAGGACCTGAGTCCCTTAAAAATATCTCTAAAACTGTCACTTCAGTTTAATGTTTTGCGAGATTAACATTAGAACAATGTAAAGCTTTTTTGATACTTTTGTTCAAAAGTGCTTTATAATTAAACTGTCAAAGAATAATTTTAGGGTCTACAGTATGAGGTAATATATAGTATATAATAGGGTGTTATATCGTATAGGATACAATGTACAGCGTGGTATATAGTAATGGTTGTACAGTTTAGCGTGGTATATGGCATAGGCTATAGTGTATAGTGGGGTATATAGTATAGTGTATAAAGTACAAGGTGGTATATAGTGTAGGGTACACTGTATAGGGTGATAAATCATATAGGGTATGCTGCATAGGGTGGTATAAAGTATGGGGTATATTGTATAGGGTGGTATACAGTATAGGGTATACAGTTTAGGGTGGTATATAGTATAGGGTATACACAGTATAGGGTATAATTTATAGGGTGCTATATAGCATAAGGTACACTCTAAAGTTGTATATAATATAGGGTATACAGTTTAGGGTGGTATATAGTATAGGGTATACTTTATAGGGTGGTTTACAGCATAGTGTATTTTGTATAGGGTGGTATATAGTATAGGATATACAGTATAGTGTGTGGTAGCTCAGTGGTTGGGGTGTAGAATCAAATGCCAGGTTCACTGATGTTCATCAATGTGGGTCATTTTATTTATTCATTCATTATCTTCTGCTTAATTCTCTACTAGGGGTGAGGGGGGGTTCCCAATGCCCATCCAGGGGGAACGTTTCTTGCGCAGGGCAGATACCCCCAGGATAGGGCGCCAATCCATCGCCGGGGACACACTCACTCTCACTATATGGGGCAATTTAGGGCATTCAATTTACCTTGTATCCATGTTTTTGGACTGTGGGAGGAAACCGGAGAACCCGGAGGAAACCCACACAGACGCGGGGAGAACATGAAACTCCACCCAGATTGAGATTTGAACTGGGAATCCCCAGCGCTGAGAGGAGAACGTGCTAACCACTTAGCCACCGTGCCGCCCTGGGTCATTTTAGTTTCCTTTTATTTTAGAGCGCTCATTGCTCCAGGGGTGCTGTACTGACCCTGTGTTCTGACCCCAGCGGGGATGAATTATGTATATATACTGTATCATTGGGGTTTGTGTGGATGTGTGTGTTTGTATATGTGTGTAACTTGTACAGCTCATGATTTACCAGCACTGTGGCGGTTTGGATTAAAACAGATGAATCAGCAGGTAAATCGATGTCTTTGTTTGGTCAGTAAGATAAGTTGCACCCACATGTTCGACTTTGGAGTCGAGGACAGAAACAAATGTAACAACATTTTCAGCTGGAAAGGCAGTAACTGAACAAAAACATTTTAAAATATTGCAAAAAAATGCATTACATTTTCCCAAATGTCTCTGCATGGGGGTGGTAGCTCAGTGGAGAGGGTGTTGGGCTTGCAATCTAAGGGTTGTTTCAAATCTTAGGTCCATCAAATTTACCAATGTGGGTCGTTGAGCAAGTCCCTTTGTCCTCATTGTTCCAGGTATTCTGTACCCTGTGTTCTGACCCCAACTATAATAGTGCGGTACTTGTAAGTCACTTTGGCTAAAAGCGCCTTCTAAATGACCAAATTATAAACTAATCCCTTATTATTTATTGCAGCCCAAATGTGCTTTAATTAGCTGTATCTAAACATACTGTTTACATTTGATTTAAAGTTCTTGTCATTAGGTATTTACAGGATGTCATCATGAGAACACTCAAAAAAACTGTATTTTATCTGTAAAGCAATAACATCATTCCATAAAACTGATTCAAATTGCACCACAGATTCCACATTTTCGGAAATCCAAGTCATGGTATTGCTCATGAAGCAGCTTCTTGGTTAAATTTTACCTGCACTCTCGTTCAGCCCACCTACTGCAGTGTGACTCTAAAAGGGGTGGTTGCCAAACGGCTAAGTCAGCTATAAAAACAGGGTCTTGGAACAGATTTAATCAAAAAGACAGGACTACAGTCTGTGCGCGTGTCCTGTTAGCTAAAATGAAGCTTCTCATACTTTGCCTGTGTGTCCTTTTTCCCATCACTCAGGGAACTAACGACTATGATGATTATGAATCGGTAAGAAAAGGTTTTTGTGTGTGTTTTTGTTCATATCTACCGTCAGAATGGAAATGACTTCTATGGCTTTTATTTTTCTTTCTTTCTGCAGGAAGCAAAAACAGAAGCAGTAAGTCTTGGTTCTTAAATTTAAATGAAAATCAACATCCAAAGCCATAATCCAGACTGTACTCGAATAATTGTAATGTTTTGAGTAACGTTTTTATTTATTATTAATCAATAAAGCAAAATTAATCACAATTCATCGTTTTAAATCAAACATATTAAGTCCCAACGTGTCTTTTAGCCCAAAGAAGTTTTCGATCCTCGAGGCCATCGGCCCGTTTCTAGAGGTGAAGTCTACACACCCGTTGTGGCCCCACCTCCAGTGAGCAGCCGCAATCGACAACGTGGTCAGCGACCCACAACTGCACCGGTTAAGCAGGTGGAGGAGCAAAAGGAGGAACTGCTTGAAAGTGGTGGATGCACCCATGCGTCAGAGACGATGGTGGGCTTTCATCTGCATATACAAACCCTTTCTGAAAAAATGGAATGTCATGAAAAAAGTTTCTAAATTTTCATCATATATTAAGTTTAACTTTTGGAATTATGGAAATGAATCAACTTTTGCATGGTATTCAATTTTTTTGGAGAGGGTATGTACATTTAAGGAGTTCTTTCCTCTAAAGATGTATTTCAAGACCAAATTGTTTTCTTTTGGGTCTTTTTTTCAGGGTGTGCTCTGTCCAACGGGCTGTGAGCTGAAAACCACTCTGCTAAAGCAGGAACGGAACGTTAAGCCTGTGGTGGCTCAGCTGAAAAAAGACGTTGAAAATCTGTCTCAGACCTCCAACTCTGTCTACAGATACGTGGAGGACATGACCACAGAGGTCACTGAGAGACAGAAGATCAGTGACGGTAGAGTAAATCCACATTCAGGAAATGAAAAATAATAATAATAATAATTATAATAATAATAATAATAATTATTATTATTATAAAGCTTGGAACTTGTAAAAAACTCAAAAAATATTGTCCTGCCTGCAACTATGGACAATTCATTCTAACAATATGGCAGGTGGTATTTTTAATTTGCTCATTATTATTTTTCGCAGCATTAAAAATGTTTTGCAGACTGTTTACTCATAGTCTGTACAGATTATATTTAATAGCCTCAATGTGAACCAGATGTCACAGATGTGTATAAAATCAGACCTTTCTTAACTGAACAGGCTACGTAGCTGCTGGTTTAAGCACTCATTGTAACGCTCTGCTTGCCGGTCTCCCCGCTTTCACAATCAGATCACTACAGCTGACTCAAAACTCTGCAGCCCGACTCGTGTTCAACCAGCCCAAGCGAACTCATGTCACTCCATTCCTCCTCTCTCTCCATTGGCTCCCTCTAGCTGCTCCTGACTCTGACCTACAGCATAATCTCTAGATCTGCCCCCTCTTACCTTCAATCCATCTTTCCAAAATACACTCCAACTCGTTCACTGCGCTCTAGAGATGAATGTCACCTGCTGATTCCATCTCACCATGGTGCTAATTTTCACTCATTCTCACTCCATATCGTTCACTTGCTATAAAAAAAATTCCAGAGAGGTTTGATGATTGGGTTTGATGATACTACAGTGTAGCTGTTTTTCTACACTTCTATCTTCTTTGCATTAGGGATATTTTCCAAATTTTTCAGGCCCGTGTATATAAATATAGAAGTATGTCTGTGTTATAAGGTAATGGTGAGCTGGTCAGCCAGTACACTGATGACCTGGAGGTTCAGCACGCCTACGTAAAGGAGACCGTGGACATCACCTTTCCACAAAATATCAAAATTCTTCAGGGTGTCCTTGATAAGCTTCGCGAGAAGATCGTGACTCTTGAGAAAGCCATTAATCTTCAAGACGAGAAGTGCAAGCAACCCTGTAAAGTCGCCTGTCCCATTCCCGTGGTCACTGGAAAAGACTGTGAAGACATTTACCGAAATGGAGGAGAAACCTCTGAGATGTACATGGTGCAGCCAGAGCCCCCTGTATCACCCTACAAAGTATATTGTGACCAGACCACCCAGAATGGAGGTATGGCATTAACAAAATTAAAGCCTATTTTGCAAAATAACCTATGACTTCAAAACTGGGATTTCTTTTGTAGTGTTGGAAATCTAATTGGAATATTTCTTTTTAGGCTGGCTTCTTATTCAGAACCGCTTGGATGGAAGCGTGGAGTTTGGCCGGCGCTGGGATGAATACAAGAAAGGTTTTGGAAACATTGCCTTTGATGTTGGAAAAGGTTTCTGTGAAACACCAGGTGAGATATGTCGAGAACCTTAAGGTAGCTGGTGGGATATGTCCTAACTTATATTCATACTCTATTTCTTTTGTTTATCAGGTGAATACTGGCTGGGTAATGATCGTATCAGTCAGCTCACTAAAATGGGTCCAACTGAGGTCCTGTTTGAGATGCAGGACTGGTCCGGCACAAGAGTTCATGCTCAATACGAGCAGTTCACAGTGCAAGGCGAGAGCTCGAACTACGTCCTGGCCGTGGGCAAGTACTCGGGAACAGCTGGAAACACACTTCTCACAGGAGCTACAGAGCTGTTTGGTGTGAACCGCACCATGACCATCCACAACGGCATGATGTTCAGTACTTACGACAGAGACAATGACCGATGGTATTGTTTTTTTCTCCCTTCATTTATGTATTTTTCATAAGCAGAGACATTCTTCAACAGTATATTACATATTTAATAAATTCATGTTGTTTTTTTATGTTTAGGGGTCCTGGAGATCCAGTTAAGCACTGTTCCAAAGAGGACGGTGGTGGGTGGTGGTACTATTCATGCCACTCTGCCAATCCTAATGGTCGATATTACTGGGGTGGACAGTATACGAAACAAATGGCCAAGCACGGGACAGACGACGGCATTGTGTGGATGAACTGGAAGAGTTCATGGTACTCGCTAAAAGCCATTAGCATAAAAATTAGACCTTTCATTGCTGATAATTAAAGATAACACATAACTAATGACATTCTATGTGCAAAATATCTCAAGCAGAATCACAACTGGAGCATCTAAAAGCCTATCTTCATGCTCCTCTTATTTAATAAACGCATTGATGGAAAAAGGAATAGTTTATTGATGTGTTGAGTGTGATCCAGTAAAGACCTGACCAAAAAAAGTCTTTGGATTAAAAAATATTGTTTGTTTTTATCAAAATGCCCAGAGAAAACGCATCAAGTACTGACACCTTGAATATTTGACTCAGATGTTAAAAAAGATTATGGTGATGTCAGTACAATAAATAAAGCCTTGTACATTGATGAACAGCACAGTATCATTGTTTTATGTATGTTACACTACTTGTCAGAGAATATATATGTAAAAATGTACATGTGCACTACAGAAAAATGCAATAAAAGGCAAAAAAATATAAACAATTTAATTGCCGGAAACTACTAAATAAGCTCTTATGGCAGATATATATATATATATACTGATAAATTAGTACAAACAATTCCCCTCCGAAAGATTCCCTCAAGATTTTGTCTGAATGGTAATAAATGTACAGACTCAAACGTTTCATTACATGATGTCATTTTGTAGAAACTTTTATTTAAAGTGATTTACAAGTATCCCAAGTTGATAGCTGAGGTCAGAGCACCAAGCCGTACCAGCAGCAATAAGGCCCCCTGCTAAAGGGTCCACAATGATCGAACCCCAGACGTTCAGACTGATAACCACTGACCACTTAAAGTGATAAAAGTGATCTGTTTTACTAACAGAGCTTACACACAGACCAATTTGTCCTCTATATTTAACCCATTCATGCAGTAAAACACACACATACACACACTGAGGAAATGAGCACACGTGCCTGGAGCGGGTAGCCCTGTATATGGCACCTGAGGTGGCAATTGGGGCTAGGTGACTTGTTTAAGGGCAATTCAGCCATTGTACTTGTTGGGACTGGGAATCAAACTGGGGATCTTCCGGTTGATAAGCTGGTTCCTTGACCACAAGTCTATAACTGTTGCGTTGGCTATCAACATATGGATGCATAACAAAGCTGGATATGCTAAGAGACCGTTTTATTCAGATGTTACACCAAATGTCCAAATTTTATATACGATAATTGAAAACATGGTGAAAATGTTAATTGATATTTGAGATGACCTCTGTGTCACACCGTTTTTTATGCAGTTAAAAAGGATGACAAGCGAAAAATATTATCTTAAGTTCCTTTATACTTTTAATTTCAGAACAACGTGTCATTCCTGGTAGGGAAGTTGTTCTAGCTTTTTAAAACCTGGTTAAAAAATGTTTATACTAAATATTCATTCATTAGTCATTCATTATATTCATTATCTTCCGCGTAATCCACTACAAGGGTCGCGGGGGGAGGGGGGGGACGACTCACCCAGAACTGGGCACCAGCCTATCGCTGATACTAAATATTATATCTTATAAATAAACACTTGATCAGTCATATATATATATAACAAAAAAGGGTTGTTTCACATAACACTCACCTAACCATGACCATGATTATGGACCTGGCTTTGTTCAGTGATGCTTAAACCAAAATAGGGCCTTCCCCACACTGTTACGGCATGACTGTCCTGAAATCAATTCCACATGCGCACAGTTATGTGACTTTACAGTAGATTCTGAGAAAACCTCAGAAGTCATCCATCACTATTTGGTTTTGTTCAATGTCCTCGAACTTTGTGAGCAGCTCAGAGTGAACGATGGGAATTCCGCGGTACTCCAGAGAGACAGGCCGTTGAGCAGCAGGCTGCAGGTTGAGTTTTTTCCCCAAAGCAGTTCTTTTTTGATTTGTGTAGGCCAATTTCAATGAGGCCAGTTCATCCTTTATAGTTTTAAAATCCTCATGATCAATAGCATGATCAATGGTTTGTTTGCACGAGCCTTTGCATGCACGTAGTTTGATGTCAATGTCCACCTAAAAGAAAAGGACAAACAAGACAAAAACAAACATTGAGCTAAAGCTAAACTTTGAGTAAACAAGAAGAAATCATGACAAAACAAAAATACAGAATATCATTGCAAACTGATGAGATTAAAATATATCAATCTTCTTCTTTAGGCGTGACACAACCCTCATCCTTTACCGGGCTTAGAACACACTATGAGGATGATAGAGCTTCAATCCATGTTTTTGGACTGTGGAAACCAGAGAACTTTGTGAGAACATGGAAACTCCATACAGATCGGGATTCAAACTGGGAATCCCCAGTGCTGGAACAACCAAGCCATCGTACCCCCAAGGTGGCAATATATCAATAGCAGCAAAAAAAGAATCCTATATATAAATTTAAATGATCTCCAACATCTTGTGACATTTGATAATTGGTGGCTGCATCACGCTGGGGTTGGGGTTTGTGGTACATACTCAATTATTTCAAAAGTCTACTGCTTTACTGGTTAAGCAAGACTTGCAATCTTACTATCAAATCTAGTACTTTTGGTTTAGTAAGCGATTTCAGACAGCACTAGAAGAGAGTTTGATTCATGAGTTACCTCGTGTTTTAACACTTTATCGATCTGATTGGTGATTTGACTCTGCTGAGTCTGTAGCTCTCTGAAGAGCTCGGTGGACTTCTGGATTAACGAGGTAAGGTTCCTGTGCAGTCGCTCGGCAATCACAGCGTATCTCATCTCTTCCACTGCAAAACAAAGTCTTTGAGATTTGACGGTCAGACAGTACCAGGAAACCAGTGATAAAAATTTTACACACTGTGGGTTTTGATGAAAGTTTTCCGCTGTGCTTTATACAGCTGTGCACTTTTTATCATGGTGGCTGAAGACTCTTTCCTAAACTGACGAGATTTTTTGCAAACGTTCTGGACGCGCTTTATAATGTCTTCCTCTGCTTGATCGATAAGGCCTTGCACACGACAGCCTGATGGGCACTTCAGCTCCTGCAGACAATGAAGTTCAAAAGATTTTTTTCAATTGAACCATGAACGGCTTACAAAATCAATCAATTGCTTAATCAATCTGACTTTGATTTTATGGTAATTATGTATTTATGAACCTTACTTTGGGCACTGTGGCTAAGGTCATGGCAGTGCAGGAAAGAGGCCTCCCCAAAATGTTTACACAAATGTAAAATCATAGAATTGTTTGTAGGAAAAAATTTTGTTTACAATATTAGTAGTAGGCGGCACGTGGCTTCGTGGTTAGCACATTCACCTCTCAGAGCTGGGGATTCCCGGTTCGAATC
>JAOUQT010031332.1:0-21756 GCA_025769995.1 Xyliphius kryptos
GTGCAGCTTATTCAGGATGGCACATCAATGCGAGCTGTGGCAAGAAGGTTTGCTGTGTCTGTCAGCACAGTGTCCAGGGCATAGGGCAGATACATGGCGACAGGCCAGTACACCAGGAGACATGGAGGGGACCGTAGGAGAAAACATCTACCACCGCCTCATCAGGAGCATGCCAAGGCGTTTAGGGAGAGCATTCAGGCACATGGAGGCCACACACACTACTGATTCCCATTTTAACTTTTCTTGAGTAATTTCCACTGAAGTTGGATGAGCCTGTCATTTGATTTTTTACTTTGATTTTACTTTGAGTAGGATTCCAAATCCAGACCATTTGCAATTTGTAGAAGATTATTTGGCAGATGTGTACCTAGTCCCCTGATTCAGTCGTACTAAACACCCTTGGAATTATTTAAAATATGCTGATTGTAAGTCATTGTAAATCAGATGCTAATCTCAGAAGTATTAGATCAAGCTTACCACCACACCACAAGATCCTTTTTTACTTGTATTAGAAGGTTTGTAGCCATTGTAGCACCAGTTCCTGGACCTTTTACTATACCAATGAAATCACGACTATGCTCCCTTGAGTTGTTTTATTTTGTAGTATTAACCACAAAGGCATGCTATAACTTTTTTTTTTAATTCCAACTTTCAGACAGTCAGAAATAATAATAAAAAAAAGGAAATATAATATCAGTTAAGATTTTTTTATGTTAAGTAGGGGGAAAATATGGACTCACTCAATTCTGAGAATCTTGAGAAAAACACAGCACCATTAAAACTTTGTTCTCTCATCTCTGGGTTTTATGAACGTTTGGAATCTCTAAGTTGGAATCATTTTTATTTATTTATTTTTGTACATATGTAGCACTTTGTATTGAACAATGGCTTGAACAAATTAAGCAACATATCTGTTCATAATTATTTACATTGCTTTTGTTTTGCACTCCACACTTTGTTTGTTGTCATTTTTTATATTTAGCCAAGCTATTTTCTTCTGTCACAAAAAAAAAACAATTCATAATAACCATCCCCTAACTCGTATCTTTGTTACCTTTTTAGTCAACAGTGTAAATGGAGGAGAATTTGTAAAACCTTCAGTCTCAACTGTAGTTACGGTGGCAGAAAGTGAAGCCTATCTACCCTGCAAGTACCAGCCATCAGAAGGCGAAACCGTCATTCAGGTCGCTTGGACAAGAGATGGCCAGACAGAGCCAATAATAACTGCAACTTCAACTGATGGACAGAGAGGTACATTTATGGAGTGATTGTAATCATACTTTTTTAGATTACATTCACTTCTGTTCTGTCACATAGCTTATATATTTGTGCACATCAAAATTGCAACAAAAAAAGATAAACTACACTTTTTACTGTTAAAAAAAAAATCCAATTCATTTTAAGTGAAATTTACTGTGACATTTTCTTGTCCATTATGGTCTTATATTTTGAATTACAGGACAATAATAGTAAAATAGATAGAATATATTTCTTCTGTTTATATTCTATATTCTTTTGTTATAATATCCCATTGTGAAGTAAAGCATCCATATGTTTGCCTGACTTAAGATTTCTGTAAATTTTGTTTTTCTTGTCACTTAAATTTATTTATTGATTTATTATTATTATTAAATTTTTTTTGCAGAATCAAGTGCATATGCAGGTCGTGTGCGGTTTGAGAACACTAATTTTCTTGACAACTCTGCTCTGATTATCCTGAACACAAGACTTACAGATCAGGGAAGCTATACTTGCACCCTTACCACATTTCCCACAGGAAGTGTTAAAACACATGCAACTCTCACAGTGTGGTGTAAGTACAATTTTAATATTACAATCAATTAGTTTCAGTGTAAATTAATGCTCAGTCCACATACATTAATACATGGTAATGGGCTGTCATCCACTTTATTTTTACGTTTTACTACCCAAATTTAGCAAAGCAAAAGCAAAAAAATTTGTGCATCAGTTAAGACTGTTACTGACAATTGTTCATTATTAAACTAATGTGTCCTGTTCAAGTGTTTATGCAATGTCTTCAAATGTTTATCCTTGGTTTTGGAATTGGTTTTAAACATTTTACATTTTTGCTATCCTGACAAAGAAATAAACCAATGTTTCAAAAGTAAAATATGTACTTTAAGGACTTTAAGACTGTTAATTTTCAAAATTTCTTTGGACCACAAATAGGTTGGTCTTATTCAAAGGGTATTGAATGTTGCTTGAATTCTAACCATTTTATTCATTTTTTATCAAATCTTAAATTCTACTTAAAATTTAGTTGAGCTATGAACCATAAATAACTATTTATGTTAATGCATTTTTTTTTCATTTTCAGCTACACCTATCTCCACTTTAGATCCCGTTACATTGGTGGAGGGTCAGTCTTTCCGAACAGTTGCCACATGTCGTGCCATGGCTGTACCCCCTGCAGGTCTTTCTTGGGACACAGATTTGCCAGGCCAGAGCCAGAATCGCAGTTTGGAGAGTGGTGTTGCTTCCATCCAGTACTCTCTTCACCCACTACGAAATATGAATGGCCGCAAGCTAGACTGCCTGGTCTGGCATCCATCTCTGAAAAGTCCACGAAGGCTCAGCAATCAACTTGTAGTGCACTGTGAGTCAGAAAGACCATGTTTTGTTATAAATTCAAAAACAAAGTTGGGATGCATTACTATAGGTTGACCCACCAAACTTGTGGAAAAGCAGCTGCTTTTTCGTAGGCCACCCTGTACTTTTGCAAGTATTAGGTAGTAACATACAAAAATAAGTAGGCCTGTTGGTTGAACATTTTTATGTTGCATAGCTAAGTCCTTTTTTTTATTTATTTGGGGTAGTTAAATTAGAACAGATGGCAAGCTGTAATCTGTTTATACAGTTAAGTGCGTAACCTATCAGCAACCTCTTTTAGCATGTAATGGCTCATTTGTAGCAACTATTGCATGTCTGCATCAGAACTATGACTTCCCAGATTCTCACTGATTCATTGTCTTAGCATTTTAAGTAACGAGAAATTATCTGACTACATTTTGGGTGTGACAGAATGACATGTTTTATACTAATTTCCCTGATCTCATATGTATTTTCTTAGCTAGTATCTATGGTTGTGTTGTACAAATGTTTGTTAAAAGTTTTGAACTTTCAGGCATTTGTTTTAGACCCACCAGATGCAGCAATCTCAGGTTATGACGAGAACTGGTATGTCGGATTAGAGGGAGCCAGTCTGAAATGTGATGTAGCAGGAAATCCCAAACCACACAACTACACATGGTCCAGGTAAACAATTACACAACAATTATTAAAATGTATTAGTCACACTGACCTCTTTCTTAGAAGCAGTGTAGACCGTTGTTTAAATCTTGTGACCACATATAGACATTTAATTTTCAAAGATAAACCAAAATGATTAATGATATAAATATTGCAGTATGCCACTCATAATTTTAGAACTTGCAGTTAACTTATAGTAGAAAATCAATTAAACCAATATTTTATGTGGTTGCTTCATGAAATGCCACTCTCCCAAAAACTAAGAAAAATTCCAATTCTAATTCAAACTAATTTTTCATAGCGAAATTATTGACGTCTTCTTAATTTTTTCGGGGGATACTACACTTTATGTGACCCCTGCCTGTGTAATCCAGTATATTGCAAATGAATGCCTGTTTCACTGCTTCATTCCTGCTTTGGCCTCAGCCTTACCAAGGCTATATTTCTGTTTTGTTGTTCCCCTTGCCTTGCATGCCACAGTAATCCTGTCTTAAGGTGTGGTATGTCAGTGATTCAATCTGTGTAATTCATTAAACACACCCTGATTAATTTTCTGGTTTGCCAAATATGTTCCATTGTACAGCATTTGTTTTTTTTTTTATAATTTTTAATAAACATTTAACTTAGTTGTATTAGATGTATTAGTTTATTTTATTAGACATGGATAGATCTGTAGTCTTGTACTTATACAAATGAGTTAAAACTAAAAACACGCACCTTTATACAGTTAGTCACTTTGTGGTGTGGTTAACACTCACGCATACACTCATTAAATATCGTGGCAGGTAAGTGGGAGAACCTGTTCTGTGTCAGCTTGGTGCACATGCAAAGCAAGTGTTCCTTAGTGTCGTGTCCCAGCTTGTACAAAACCGTCTTTAAAAATATTTTCACACAAAGTAGGAAAAGAACAGTTAGAGACTGATAACTGAAGAAATATGAATGTTGGTTTGGAGTAATGCGAATGTTATAAACTTGTCATATTATTTAATGTAAGTCTAAGTTGGTTGGAAAATTTGTTTAGCAACTCTCAAATAGACCAACAGTAGGTTTTGGCTGAACATGATGGGGTGCAAAAGTTCTACTTTACATTATGCAAATGTAGTAGTCTTTCCTGTAAAACAGTGCACACAAACTTTCATAAAACTTTATATTTATGTGGACGCATGGATGCAGATATACTTATTAAACACTGAATTTGTAATATTGTAAATTTTGCTACCGCTGTGTTTAAGCTGTTTGTGATTGTATCCACATTACTTTATCTTGTTACTGTTTTGATTATTACACAGAAAAGATAAAGGTCTACCAGATGGTGTGATTGTGGAAAAGGAGATTCTGCGATTTGGAAGGCCTCTTAGCTTGACAGACAATGGAGTCTATGAGTGTTTAGCTACTAATCTGGTGGGTTCTGGTAATGCCTATTTGGAAATAACTGTAGGTAAGTTCCAAGCTTTGTTTTTCCAATTTCATTTTTTCCCATCTTGATCTGAACAGTGAATCTATTTTACAGTGGGGGAAATAGTATTTGAACACCCTGCGACTTTGCAAGTTCTCCTACTTTTCACCTTAGGTGCATGTCTACTGTGAGAGACATAAACTAAAAAATCAAGAAATAACAATGTATTTTGTTTTTTTAACAATTTATTTGTGTGTTACTGCTGCAAATAAGTATTTGAACACCTGCCAAGCAACAAGAATTCTGGCCTTAAAGATGTTTGTCCGCCTCCAAAAATTCCACCTCCACTCCAATTATTATTCTAAATTAGAGACACCTGTCCAACCCACAAAATGAGTACGAATCCAACCACTTTACATGGCTAAGACCAAAGAACTGTCTAAAGACACCAGAGGCAAAATTGGTGACCTCCATAAGGATGGAAAGGGCTACGGGCAATTGCCAAGCAGCTTGGTAAAAAAAAGATCAACTGTTGGGGCAATTTTTAAAAAATGGAAGAAGCTAAACATGACTGTCAATCTTCCTCGGACTGGGCCTCATGGCATATCAGTGATCCTCAGAAAAGTAAGGAATCAGCCAAGAACTACAGAGAGCTGACTACAGAGAGCTGACACCACTGTTTCCAAGGTTACCATGGGTAATACACTAAGACCTCATAGTTTAAACTCATGCTGGGCACGGAAGGTTCCCCTGCTTAAATCAACACTCATCCAGGCCCATCTTGTTTGTCCATGATCATTTGGATGATCCAAAGAGAGTCATGGGAGAAAGTTCTGTGGTGAGATGAGACCTAAATAGAACTTTATTATTAATACGCCTTAATTCCTTTTGCTGTGTTCGGAGGACTGTACTGAATATTAACATTGATTTTCACAGGTGTTCAAATACTTATTTTCAGCAGTAACACACAAATTAATGATTTAAAAAATCATACATTGTGATTTCCAATATTTTTTTTTTTTTAGATTATGTCTCTCACAGTGAACAGTTCAAATCCTTTTTCCTCACTGTTCTATTTGTCGACTAAAATGTCTAAAGTAAATTAAGGTAAAAAACATTTAATAAACAACATTTTTAAATAGTAATATCAAACCTAAACATTAGTCCGTACTGGTCACAAGGTTTGGATTCCTGGTAGTGTAGTCCCAGTTTATTAACTCCTCTAAAAGTCAAAGTTAGAAGTTCTTGTTAGACATCATTGAAAAAATTAACTTATTAAAACATAATTTAAGACTAAGATTCTTTCATCTTTACCAAAAATTTAAATATTTTTTTATGATTGCAATTTGTTTAAATTTTATATAGAACTATGTATAAATAAATATTTATTCATTTAAATAAAAAAAAATTAACCTGCAATTTAGATTGATAATTAAAAAATATTAATACAAAATCTATTTGCTCCCTGCAAAAATAGATTACATAAATGAAATAAATCAATAGAGAAATGGAGCTGTTGCTGTACCACATTATGTGTGTATGTGAGAATTCTCTCAATGATATGCCGGTAAAAGTCCACAAATAACCCAAATAGCCAACTTTTTGACTCTAGTGAAAAAGTTTAAAGGTTTAATCATCAGCGATATAAATGCTTAAGAACTTCAAGTTATGCAGACACTCTACCTCACATTTGTTAATGTGTATTGGGAAGTTTGCCAGGCATTTGGCCCTACTAAAGTCTACTATGATCTCCTTGGATTTCTGGGTGTTAAGTGTCAGGTTGTTGTAGTTGCACCATGGATCAGGTGGTGTATATTTTGTGGAAGACCACACTGTGAAACCAAATTTAAAAAATGGTTAAGTTTGTTAAAGCTATAAGGCACTTATGCATTATTGTGAATAAATCATGGGGAAAAAGTGTTGTTATGCATGACACAGTGTGGATTGCTGTTTTATCGTTAACAATAAAGAACAACCTCAAGTGCCTTATTCTTTAAATAACACGTTTACAAATACAGTAAATTATAATTTATAAGAATAAAATGCCTTTATAAGAAGCAAAATCGCCAATAAACTGGTTTTCTGCTGAGTATTGTAGTCTGCTTTTTAAAATGAATGCTGATTTCTGAGTAACAGGATTCCTGTTTCTCTAACAATCAAATACTGTCATCTAGTGGCCAAATTTCAAAACGCAATTTATAAAAAACAATTGTATATCTTCTATTGATACTGAATGTGAGGCGGTCAGAGTGCATTATTGTCAATAATGTCATGTCTGGACAAAAGGCTTAACCAATCAGATTTAAAGACTGGAACTATCCGTTTTTTAACTGGGAATGAGGCATAGTTGATAAGGGGTGCAGTTGATAAATCAGTGTGTTACTGTATGCTTTGCTACATACAGTGTGGGTTAAATTAATTAAAGTGCTCTTCAAATCACTGCTTGTAGCAGAATGTAGCCTTTGTAATTCCATTTCTAAAGTTGCTTTTATTAAATCTGTAAGCCTCCTGATTCCCACACTTAAAGGGCAGCATCTCTCACTTTGAGCAGTGGGTGAGCATTTCGGTTAGAACTGGTGCTGGAGAATGGTGTCAGTCTCTTTTAATCCAGATATTCAGCTGTTAAGTTTAGTTTGCACACGTCAGATGACTGGGGTGTACTTGGGTAGCAGGAACAAAGAAAGGTCGTCTGACTGGGCCAGGTGGGGAAAGGGGTGAGGCTCTGTAGAGCCATACTGGTGTAAACATGATCTAAAGTTCTTTGTCCCCTTGTTGTGCTCAAGCCTTTCTGTTGGAATTTTGAAAACACAGATCATATGGCTCACTGTTAGTTTCCGGATTTTTCACTACCTGTTTGTCGCTCCATGCTTTTGTTCTTTCCTGGAACCAGTATAGTTACAAGAAGAAATAAATTAACACAGAAATTTGAGATTAAGGCATATATATATATATATATATGTATTCTTTTTTTTCTTTTAATTACACAAATACTTTACAAATGGAATTTGACTCTTTGGGGCACAGGAGATTATTTGCTTTAGTCTGCACTTGTAATTAACATATTTTTTTGACTTTTCATACATGCAGGCGTGAAAACACATGCAATAGTTCTGAGAAGCCGATGTATGTGTTTAAACAGCTTTCCATATCTTTACTCTTTTAAAGTAATGATTATATAAATGTTTAAAATGGAATAAAAAATGATCAACTTTTACAAGGGTTTTAGTTACTGTAAAAAAATTGTCGCTCGATAGATTTGGCCAAACATTAAAACTATTTTTTTCTTCGGCCCAACAATTTAAAATACATTATTTTGTGTGGCTTAGCGGTTAACTCGTCGGCCTGTCAGTGCTGGGGATTCCTGGTTCAAATCCTGATCTGGGTGCAAAAAATAGAAAAATATTGTATTGTATTCTGAGTGCACACCAGAGGGCAGTGACGACACAAACAGGCATGTAGTTTCAGAGGGACTGTCCTATAATCAGCGCAAATCAGGCGAGATGGGGCTCACCTTCGGGAACGGCTCTATAAAAAAGTGCACAGATAGACTCATAGTGGAGCTCAAGCACTTTCCATTTGCAATAGATGAGAAAATTGCCTGCTGGAGCCCAATTCTTTTCTTAATTCATCAATACGTAAAATTACCCTCTGTCATCAGCCATATTATGGCTGATTTTTGATTAGTCAGTGTAAGATTCTGTTTAATGTTATGTACATTTCTCGTCACACAGATCACCATAAGGACATGGTTAAAACAAACAAACTTTTCTCTTTTTATGGTTTTATATGATTATAATAGTATTAATAAAGTGCATGGTTGGAAATATTTTAGGTGCTGATCGTAAAGAGAATGTAACAGAATTAACTCGTTTTATTATCAAAGAGAAAGCCTATATATTACATAAATAAAATTAAAATAATGATCTATTAAAATCATTGACATCTTTGATTTTATCGGGCTGTCAAAGTCCTCTAAATCCTTGAATCATACCAATCATAAATACATCTTTCAAATCATTATTAATGTTGATTATATCATGTTTAATGCAACATAATCAAAAACTTATTGTTAACACCCTCCTATATTATTATTTTTAATCAAATAGCCATGTAAATTATTGTTTTCCAGCATTATCCAACAGAAAGCATTGCTGTTGATTTAATTGTTTGTATAATTTATCCTTTGTTGAGAATATGTAATTAGTAATGTAAAAGAAGTAAATAACTTGTCAATGAATAGTGATTCTTGGTAGTAATTGTATTTATTAACTGATATGTTCTTGTTTGTGTTTGTATATATACATATATATACACATGGATTGTACTGAAACAGCAATAAATCCAACGCCATTTGACAAACTGCTGTTGATCATTATTGGAGCAATTGCTGTGGTGATGGTTTTCATTCTAGTAATTGTAGTTATAACAGTAAACCAGCATCACAAACGGAAGACCAAACAACTTGCCATAGAGCTACATGAAAAAAAGTAAGAATAGCAAATACATTATCTGTTTATTTTTGCATTTAAATACACATTTTGATCCGCTTTCTAAGTTCTATATTAAAATGTTTTATTTGTAATCTCTCTGTTGCTTTATTTTTCATTTTTCTTTCTTTCTTAGGGAAGAAATCAATACACTCTCCAGACAAGCATCAATAAGAATTTATGGATCAAAAAGTATAGATAAATACCAGGTACAGTGATACAATTATGTGTAGATTATGTGTAGTGGTATGCAAAAAGTATGGGCACCCGTGATAATTGTCATGATTATTCATTCATTCATTATCTTTCGCTTATTCCTTTATGAGGGTCGCGGGGTTGTTCTCCATGCCCATCCAGGGGAGAACGTCTCGGGCGCTGGGCAGATGCACCCAGGACAGGGCGCCTGTTTGTGTTTGTTCAACGCCCAAGACGTTCTCCCCTGGATGGGCATGGGAAACCCCACACAACCCTTGTAGGGGATTAAGCCGAAGATGATGAATAAATGAAAAATCATAGTTTTTTTGGATCAGCAATTTTAGTTAAATATATCATATAGCAGACCAACACAGTGATATTTGAGAAGTTTATTGAATTTACAGAAAGGGTGCAATAATTATACCAACAAAATAAGGCAGGTGCAAATTTGGGCACGCCAACCAAAAAATGACATCAATATTAAGTGGATCATCCTTTTGAAGAAATAATAGCCTCCAAACACTTTTATATATCTCCAATGAGTGTCTGGTTGAAGGTATTTTGGACCATTGTTCTTTACAAAACATCTCCAGTTCAGTCAGGTTTGATGGTTTCTAAGCATGGACAGCCCGCTTTAAATCGCAAAAAAGATGTTCATTAATATTTAAGTCTGGGGACTGAGATGGCCACTCCGGAACATTATACTTGTTCCTCTGCATGAATGCCTTACATACCATTTTAAGCAGTGTTTAGGGTCATTGAAGTATCAAACCCCGGTGCAACTTCAACTTTGTCACTGATTCTTGAACATTGTTTTCTGCTGATATATTAACAAGATTCCAAGAACCTGCAGCGGCCACATAGCTTTACAGCATGATGGAGCCGCCACTAAAATTTACTGTGGTTAGCAAGTGTTGTGGTTAGACTTGTGGTCATGCATACCGCCCCTTGTTATGTCCAAATAACTGAATTTTAGTTTCATCAGAAATGAAGCTTGCCCTGTCCAAATGCGCTTTAGCATACCTCAAGCCACTGTTTGTGGTGTGTGTGTGCAGAAAAGGCCTTTTCTGCATTACTCTCTCATACTACTTCTCCTTGTGCAAAGTGCGCTAAATAGTTAAACGATGCACAGTGACACCATCTCCAGCAGGATGATGTTGCAGGTCTTTGGAGCTGGTCTGTGGGTTGAACATCACTGTTCTCACCATCTTTCGCCTCTGTCTATCTGACATTTTTCTACCACTTCTGGCCTTAACTTGAACTGTGCCTGTGGTCTTCCATTTCCTCACTATGTTCCTCACAGTGGAAACTGACAGCTGAAATCTCTGATAGCTTTTTGTATCCTTACCTTTACCATGATATTAAATCTTCAGAAAAGATGCACAGAGAAAAAAAATTGCAATTGGCCACCTTAACCCTTTTTCATAATTGGATTCACCTGTGTATGTAGGTCAAGGGTCAATGAGCATAAAAAAATTGCGTTCCAATAATTAGTGCTAGAATTATTAAAAAAAAAAAACGACAAATGTGCCCATTTTTATGCATCTGCCTACTTTTGTTTAAATGATTATTGCACACTTTCTGTTAGTCCTATAAACTTTATTTAGCTTTTTAAAAATTACTGCTATATGATATATTTAACTGAAATCGCTGATCCTAACAACCAATGAGTTCTAGAGAAAAATCTTGAAAATTATCAGGGGTGACCAGACTTTTACATACCACTGTATATTTATCTTTTCTCTCTATCTTGTTTTTTTTTTGACAGATGGATGAAAATGTTCCACTAAGGGATGAGGAGGCAACACAGAACAGTTTTAGTTCATTGGTAGGCTATTTGTTTATTTTTTGTAATTAAATGTTACAGAATTTGAAATCACATTTCATAATTAACACAACTAATCACAAAAACAGGACCGCCCACGCTCTAGAGAGAGTCATTCCACTTTAGGAGGACGTGACTCCCTGGGTCGACCTTCGATTTACAATACATCTAGGAGAGGCCGCGAGCGAATGATGGACAGAGAGAAAGACAGAATTCCCAGTCAACTGAAAGTGGAGAGTAATAATGCCAAGAATATCAACATGTCGCTGGTGCATTCGGTATGTTAAGTACAATTCTACTGCAGTTGTCTTTGATTATGGCTGAATAATTCACTTACAATCCCCTTCTAAAGTATACAACATTGAGGCCAACAAGTTTTGCTTTACACCAAATACATTTGGTCATTTTACTAATATTTGCTAAAATTTGAATTTTTAATAATGACTATACATGCTGTATATATTTTTTTTACTTTAATATCTTACATTTACTTATTAATCCATTTTCGAGTAGTTCTTGCATTCTGTCAGTACACATAGACATTACCGTGATGCATAACATTGTCTGTTTGCCAACTTAACAGACTTTCTGTTCTTTTCTCCATACAAAGAATCTTGTTGACATTTTTGTCTGTGAAATACTGCACTAACCAAAACTTTTCTTTCCAGCGCATATTATGCATAGCCAAAACTATGTTAATATCCTTTCTAAATTTTATTTTGAGTGTATTTTCTATGAAGGTAATGCCCCATCATCTAGTGACATTTCTGGCTGTAAGAATTGTGTGCAACACTTTTGGAAGAATGTTAATAATTTTTTTGTCTTAAATAAACAATTAGGTAAATCTATGTAAACACATATGTAATTTTGCTTATTTTTGTATCCTTCTGTTTTTAGGAAAGCGTTTTCCATCCTCCTTTATATCCATCTCATTTATCACTTGAACACACCGCTGAAATAATCCGATCTCGGAATGGAAGCGCTATCCTTCCAGCAGATGGCAGATCCCCATCAAGCAGTCAAGCAGGCAGCCGTAGAGGGCTTCAATCAACCTTAAATTCTCCTTACCCTGTGCTGACAGATGAGGAAGAGGGTGACATGGGGCTAGCTGATGAAGATTCCGAGCTTCCTACAGGCCTTACAGAACCTGATGGCCTTGAAAATGGAGGCAGTGAGACAACAAGTTCTCTGATATCTGAAGCAATGTCAAGTCATTTTGAGCATACTAATGGTACACTATGGCCTAAATTAAAACCAAACAACATTATTCTACCGCCTGATAACCGGTTTGTTCCTATCCACACAAGCACCATCCACCATCCTCAGATAGTGTAGCAGATTTCTACACATCGACAGCAATGTGGCTAGGAAAAGTTGTGTGTGTAGCTAATGCAAGATTGAAAGTTAGGAAGTTTAACAAGTGAAAGAAGACTTTTGCTGACATGGTTCTTAAATCACATCTAAAAGGCCTAGTTTTTTGTACAAATACATTCCAAATCAACTGCGTTGCAAAAACCTTGGATTTATCGTTGTAAAGCACAAGAATGATTTTTTTTAATGGATTTTACCTGCACTCATTTTGTGAATGAGTATTACATGGTGCCTTACAAAACTTTTCACAGTAAGACCAGAAATATGTGGCCATGAAACGATATTCAAATCATGTTAAGATCTGTACTTTTGTTCTTCCTACAGCAGCTGTAACTGTGAAGAACAAAGCTGAGGAGAAAACTGTTGATATTATGCAAAGTATGCCTTTTACTGTGTTGGTATAGTACGTAAGTGGTAAAGATATTGTATTAGAAATCAACCCAATAATGTATATGTAAAATGTCAATGAGCATTGTTTTCTTACTACTGCAGATAAAAACAGACTGACATGAAGTATTAACTGTATTAAAACAATGTATTTTGTAAATGTTGTGTTGAGATTTGCACATATGCATACAGACAAGCAGCATAATCTTTGTTTACAGATTCTGTCTAAAAGAATGCGTGTGTTAAGCAAAGGGCATTAAAAGCCTTTCTTTTTAATATTGTCAGTGTGTATTCTACTAATATTTTTAAACCAAGTGGGGGAAACCTACATACTCTGCATGTGTTTAAACAATTATTTTAGGATGTGTGAACAGAATCATTTTAATATGTGAATAGTGTGGTCTCTCGTTTTACACAGCATGTGTAATATCAGTCTGTATTAGATACAGTTTTGTTAATAATGTAAGTCAGTGCATGTTCTTACATCTACTTTACTTTTGCTGTTGTACTGCTGGGTATGGCGCAGGGGGGTGCATTTGTAATGGAAAACTGTAATATAAGAAATATCTTTTTCTAAAACTTTGCAGTTTTGTTTATGTTTTTGTTCATTCTTGTTTTTAGCCAAGCTTTATATTAAGATATGTTTCATCCTAACAGAGTCATCAATAGATGATATTCCTAAGAAATGTAATTATTATGTAACTGCAATTGTTTGTAAATATGGGTAGCATGGTGACTTAGTGCTTAGCTCTCAGTGTGGGGAATCCAGGTTCAAATTCCAATCAAATTTCCCCATGTCAATGTGGGTTTTCTCCAGGTCCTTTGTTTTCCTCCCACAGTCCAAAAACGTGGTACAAGGTGAAATTGACAGCTCTAAATTGTCCACTAGTCTGTGTATGAGTGAGTATGTGATTGGCATCCTGTCCTGTGTATATCTGCACCCTCTGCGACGCTAATAAATTAAGCGAAAGATGATGGATGGATAGACAGAGTTTAAAGCACGTTTTAAGCAAAAAGTCATTCTGGTGTAATGGTTAGCCCATTTACCTCTAAGCGCAGGGGATCCTGGTTCGAATCCCAATCTGGGTGGAGTTTCCATGTTCTCCCCGTGTGTGCATGGGTTTCCTCTGGGTTCTCCTCTAGTTTTCTCCCACAGTCCAAAAACATAGAATCAAGGTAAAATTGGCAGCTCTAAATAGCCCGTTACTCTGTGAGCGAGTGAGTGCTCACACAGTGATAGAAAGGTGCCCTGTCTTAAGTGTATCTGGCCAGCAATCAAAACATTTTCCCTTCATGATCCTAATAGAGGATTAAGCGGAAGATAATAAATGTTTGTAATTATATAATACAATTTTACTGAATGATAGAGGAGCAATTTTCATTTGGGGACCATCCAGGAAAGAATGTCTTGGGTGCTGGGCCGATACACCCAGGACAGGGCACCATTCTATCGCTGGACACACTCAGTCTCTCTCTCTCTCTCTCTCACACACACACACACACACTCTAAAGAAGCAATTTAGAGCAGCCATCTTGAACCTATGTTTAAGACTGTCGAAAACCAGAGAAACCGGATGAAAACCACACGGACACGGGGAGAACATGGAAACTCCATTCGAACTAGGAATCCCCAGCCCTGAGAGGCGAACGTGATAACCACTAAGCCACCGTGCCGCCCAAAGGAGCAATTTAATATCAATAATTAGTTATCCTGCGCCTATCGTTCTTTTAAGAGCTTCACGATTAATGGGAAGCATGACTTTTATTGTGAAATATGGGATGCAACAGGTGCCTGGTCCTGATGCATTTTAGTCAATATTATTTGTATAATCAGTATTTTACAATTTGTATTTTACGTTTTTAAGTAAAAAATGTTATAGCCAATTAATAACAAAGCGAAACATGACGCACACCACCACCACTGTAAAATAGCCAAAACATTAACACAATGGCTGCTACACACGGCAGATGCTAAAGCACTACGTAGTCGTCACTGTTAGCCAGCGAACCAGGTAGTATACTATACTACTTAGGACAGTAGTATGCGTTGTGGGAAACGGCCAATTCTGTACTCGCCCAACAGCGATTAGACTGCTGAAGGTGAGTAGCCCAATAAAATGAATTAATTGACATTTGTTATTTTATGATATTGAGTTTGTGTTAAATTGAGTTTGTTTGATCTTGTTTAATATATATTGGGGGGACTTTTAGTGCGTAAACAATCGGCTTTCAGGTTGCCGCTTTATCTTTGACGCTTCATTCCGGGACGCTTAATTCTAGAAATTGACTATGGACGATTGTACGCAGAATATACTTTATTACTTGTATCAGTCGCCGCTACAAATGTCACATTTTAACCTATTGATGTTTTTTCCCCCCAAAAGAAAATACTTATAGCAAACGTGAAATGCGCGTTTTAGATGGACACCTTAGGATTAGATTCAGATGTAGTAGCTGAATTATTCTAACAAATACGAAGACTGACTGAAGCCTTCAATGTGGATTATTTACTTTTTGTAATTTCTTTTTTTACACGATCGCTGCTTTATTTAACGTAAATGCGAATCCGAATAACATTAATACTAATATCTTAGCAATAATCTATATTCTCCTTTGTGCCACAGCCATCGAGGTTAAAACCGCACATTACAACCTCCATTGTTTTCTGAAATCTAACTGAGTCAGTTTAACTGCTTTGTCTCATGGCCTGTGTCTGCAATGGATAATGTCTTTATTATCAATTCTCTTGTATGTCACAGAAATACTCCATCACACTGATTATTTCAATACAGCGAATAATGATTAATGCCACCTTATGTGTGGGAGCGTGGGAATGAAATGTAACATAGTTAACCTCCCCCGAACAGGGTGATGCCATCAAGGGTATATTTTTGGCATCGTTTTCACCTTTGAAAGAAAGTGTACAGTAGTATACATTTTCAACCTCATGGACTATGATGTATTAGACATAAATCAGGCCAAATCTGTTTATTGCGCTATTTCTGGGTGAAACTGTAGTGTTACATTTTTGGAAGATAAATTTATAATTTCACTATTTTTTCGTTTTTTTAGAATATCAAAGCATGCCAGCTATCATATTTAAGTTTACACTATGTTTTTATTATATACTTACATGATTTATTTGTCATCTATCTCATTTTTTTCAGTCTTGACATCCAAACAATAAAAGTCATTTATTGCTACAGACTACTTGCATAAACATTTAAATGGATGATATTTGTCCACCAGTAATTAACCATGCAATTCTTTGTACAGTATTACTGTTTTAAAAATTTTGCTGTTTAATTCTATGTGCATTAAGTAGGTCTTCTATTTTTCTACAGCCATGTCCTTCCGGAGGGTTGTTAGGCAGAGTAAATTTCGACACGTTTTTGCCCAGGCATGGAAGGCAGAGCAATGTCTGGATGATGTCAGGATTTCCCGTGTAACATGGGATGGAGCACTTTGTGCAGCCAATCCCAAATTCATCGCTGTTATTACTGAAGCTGGAGGAGGTGGAGCCTTTCTTGTCTTACCACTAGCCAAGGTTATTAATAGTTTATTTTTTATGTTTACATTCTATGTGAATTGTTTAATTTAATAGTATGACATAAAGTAAGATTCTTCCATTAGTTTGTTAAAGCTGTCTCAACATCCATTCAATTTGTTGTGGCATTTCAATAAAAAAGTAAATTGGACATTGAGACATGAGTAGCATTGCATTTTTAGAAGAAACTTGATAAGGCAGAGAGAATTTTGACACTTCTTAAAATTTCATAATGCAGTGCACCTGGCAATCAATGGAGATTAGGCAGACTAAATAGCTGTGTGAGTCAGCTGTGTGAAGTCAGTCATTTAAATGCACTTTGGGTGTCAGTGTCCTTTATTGATTGAAAGTCTTCATGAAGTTTTAAATTTAATCACAAAACTAAATGGTCTTACCCCAATCTATAATTTTTTTGTAGAGCGGTAGAGTTGACCAGAACACGCCTACTGTGTGTGGTCATGCTGGTCCTGTGCTGGAGGTTCAGTGGTGCCCACATGATGACAACATCATTGCCAGTGCATCAGAGGATTGTACAGTGAAGGTAAAATAGCTGTGCTTTGGAGTTTGGTGTTTGTAAGGATAAAAAAAGTTACAAAAGTAAACTCTAAAGTTATAAGAATTATATGTCCTGATTGAAAGCGTTTTTGATGGCACTTTTTTATTATTATCCAATAATAAATAGCCACTGATTTGGCATGAAATAATCAAGTGTTAAATGTAAAAACATTAGAATTAATAATAACTCGTTTTATAATAACAGTAATAAAATGTATAAGAATATCTACTCTAAAGAGGTTTTTGGATGATGTTTTAACAAATGTGTGATAGTTTTCTAAATAATTTTCTACCTTTAACTGAATTACAAATTAAAATGCTTGTTACTTAATGATGAGCAGGATGGTGGCTTAGTGGTTAGCATGTTTGCCTCTCAGCGCTTGGGATTCCTGTTTCGAATGCCGATCTCGGTGTAATTTTCATGTTCTGGCCATGTCCGTGTGGGTTTCCTCTGTGTCCTCCAGTTTCCTCCCACAGTCCAAAAATGTGGATTCAAGGTAAATTTAATGCTCCAAATTGCCCCATAGTCTGTGTGTGAATAAGTGTGTGTGTGTGTGTGCCCAGCGATGGATTGGCGCCCTGTCCTGTGTGTATCTGCCCAGCAGCACCTGACAAGTTCTCCCCTGGATGGGCATGGGGAACCCCACCGCGACCATAGTACAGGATTAAGCGGAAGATAATGAATGAATGAATGAATATTACTTAAGAACCCATGTCATTATTTAATGAGTTTGTAGTTTAAAAATATATTGTGTCTTTGTATGAATCATCTAATGTATTGGAATCTGACAAAAAACAATTGTGCTTTCATCATCAAATCGAAGGGAGCTACAGTGAGAGATCATTGGCTGCATTCAATAATGGAGAGAGTATAGGCTTCATGATATCGGCGTCTTGACACGCCGCAAAAAAACACTTTAAACACTTAATTCTAACCTTGGATAATTAGAACCTTTGGAACTTTGGAAAACCTAACATTCTTACTGTCTTTAAAGGGCTAGAAATTATAAAATAAAATTTAAATATAAACCGCTTAGGTAGGCATTTACAGCGTAGTTTGTTTTCTGCTGTTTTGGCTAGATCTGGCAGATTCCTGATGGTGGACTCATAACCTCCATGACTGAGGCTGCAGTAACTCTAGAAGGACATAGTAAAAGAGTGGGCATTCTGGCCTGGCACCCAACTGCATTCAACATTTTGCTCACTGCTGGTAATTATTCAATGTGTGTCTGTAAATGTATAAATGTAAATGAAGTCAATCAGATTGTGCTTTTTGTATACCAAATGATGACAAATTTAGTTGTGTAAAAGGCCTTTAGTTGCTTAGAAGTTACCCTGGGTTCTATTGTGACCACGCAAATTATTACACGCCTTGCTCTTGGTGTGATCTTTGCTGGTCAGGTACTCCCAACAAAAGTATAAATGTCTGACTGCAACTCTAAAGAGATGGTTTTGTAACCTCTTCAAGCCAACAGCAACAACTCTTTTTTTTGTCTGCCAACAAATACTAAAATCATAAGAAAATCTGAGTAAAATCCTTGTTCTATAAATAAAATAGGTTCTTTTCCACAACTGATTTGTCATTTCATTACTTAAAGCATTATCTTATGCTTCTTGATGTAAAGTGTGATTAGGATCATCATTATTCTTTTGTAATAGTCATTCTCTTAAATAATAAGCTTCTCTACAGATGATGTGGTGATTGATCAGAATCTTTAGATTTTTATTCCACTAAGTAAAAGCTTTGAAATTATATTGACAGTGGCTCACAATAAAAATCCTGACAAGTATAAGCTTTACGGTATTATATACTTTTATATAATCTCTAGTTTTGGTAATGAATTGCCTTAATATATTTTATTGATGCTGACTTTGGCACACAGTGCAATGCCATAGAAACAAGAAAAACAAGATTTACAAAGGACTGATGCCACTGTTGTCCTCAATTTGCATTAGCATGCAAATGTTAAAAATGTAAATGTGTATAGCCATGGTTGAAGTTTAGTTGCTGCACATATTCTGCCTAGCATTTATTTTCTTTTTGTATTTTTAGAGTTTTTAATTTGTGTTCTTGATCAGGTTGTGATAACGTAATATGTGTATGGGACGTTGGCACGGGAGAACTCGTGTACCAGTTGAGTGAGGAGCATCCCGACATGATCTACAGCGTGAACTGGAACAGGGAGGGCAGTGTGATCTGTACCACCTGCAAAGATAAAGCTCTGCGTGTCATTGATCCTCGACGTGGACTTGTACTTAAGGTCTGCCTTGTCTCCATTAAGCACAAAGTGGATGTTATAATTTTTTGCTACCTATAATCCCAAATATTTAAAATGGTCAATGGTAAGGTTTCACCAAAATAGATAGATAGTATACTTTAGTGAGCCTGAAAGAAATTTAACAGTCAGTAGCGGGTACATACAGTGGTGTGAAAAAGTGTTTGCCCCCTTTCTCATTTCCTTTTTTTTTTTGCATGTGTGTCACACTTAAGTGTTTCGGAACATCAAACCAATTTAAATAGTAGTTAAAGACAACACAAGTAAACAAAATGTAATTTGTAAATGAAGGTGTTGACTATTAAGAGAGAAAAAAATTCCAAACCTTCATGGCCCTGTGTAAAAAGTGACCCCTTGCCCCCCTTGTTAATACATACTATGACTGTGGTTTATCACACCTGAGTACATTGTCTCTAGCCACCCGGGCCTGATTATTGTCACACCTGTTCTCAATCAAGACATCATTTAAATAGGACCTCCCTGACAAAGTGAAGTCCACCAAAAGATCCTTAATAGCTAAACATCATGCTGAGATCCAAAGAAATTCAGGAACAATTGGGAAAGAAAGTAATTGAGCTTTATCAGTCTGGAAAGGATTATAAAGCCATTTTCTTTATGAAGCTTTGGGAATCCAGCAAAACAAATGTGAGAGCCATTATCCACAAATGGCGAAGACATGGAACAGTGGTGAATCTTCCGAGGAGTTTTTTTTACCAAACGAGTGTGGCGACGACACATCCAAGTGGTCACAAAAGACCCCACAACAATGTCCAAAGATCTGCAAGAACACTTGCCTCAGTTAAGGTCAGACGTTCATGCCTCCACCATCAGAAATAGAAAAAATGGAAGACTGGAAGACTTGCTGTGATAAACGTAACTATGAATTCTGCTGTCTACCAAAAGATCCTGAAGGAAAATATCCGACCATCTGTTCGTGACCTCAAGCTGAAACGAACTTTGGTTCTGCAGCAGGACAATGATTTAAAACACACCAGCAAGTCCACCTCTGAATGGATGAAGAAAAACACAATGAAGACTTTGGAGTGGCCTGGTCAAAGTCTGGACTTGAATTTTATTGAGATCTTATGACCATAAAAAGGCTGTTCATGCTCGAAAAGCCTCTAACGTAACTGAATTAAAACAATTCTGCAAAGATGAGTGGGCCAAAATTCCTCCAGAATGCTGTAAAATACTCATTGCAAGTTATCGCAAACGCTTGGTTGCACTTGTAGCTGCTAAGGGTGGTCCAACCAGTTATCAGGTTTAGGGGGCAATCACGTTTTCGACACAGGGCCATGTAGGTTTGAATTTTTCTTTATATATTTATAATATATGAAGAGAAAAATCCAAACCTACATGGGCTTGTGTTAAAAAGTGATTGCCCCTGGTTGGGCCACCCTTAGCAGCAACACACACACACACACATCATATATATAATTAATTTAATTTCCGAATTAAACATCCCTCTTCCTTTCTGTATTTTCCTGCAACTTATTAGGGCCATTAATTACACAAAAAACAATGTTCTTTTTATTTAATCCATCTGATTTTTTCTCTCTCTCTCTCTCTCTCTTTCTCCCTGTGTGTGTGTGTGTTTTACAACATTTTTAAAAGCTCATGGGTGGGCGGTTCACAGATGATGTATGACTTAGGGTACCTTTAATATGCTTCCTGTACAAACCATCAGCTGGGTTACAGCAGACACACAAGCGCACGTGAGCTCTCACACACACACAAAGGACTGCACTTTAAAATGTAATAACAGGCCGTCACATCTGGTTCATAATCAAAGCACTCAAATAGTACAAGGCAGAATATATACAACTGAAATAATGAAAGATGACTTCTCCTCTCTACTCCAAGATGAAATATGACTTGCTGTCTTAGTTCATGGCAGAAAGCACGGGACCAGAGATATAAACAGTGCAGAAATGTTTAAAAAAAACAAAGGACCACAAGTCCCAAACCTGTGTAAAAATATTTCTTAATTAAAACAAAAATTAGGTATGATTGCGAACATGAAAAATGGTCTAACTGAGCATGACTGAGTGAGTTCCTACGACATAACAGTTCTCAATTCACCGAAATAAACTTCAACACAGTGGAATGCAACCTCTTTACAGAACTTGGGAGGGTGAGAAAATCTTTTCAAATTTTCGGGAAACCAATTTCAGTACCAAACTAATAAGAATTGTCACCACTACAAAACTCCAAAAGACAGTTTGTTAAATTTTTATCATGTCAGCTGAAGTTATTACACAAGTAACAATTTTTTGCACAGGTACCTCTACATACATGTCTTTGTGTCGTTACATTCACAGATCATTTATAATAAATAAAAAAAGTGTTACTCCATCCATCCATCCATCTATCTAAACACATTTTTTTATTTATTATAGATGATCTGTGAATGTAACGACACAAAGACATGTATGTAGAGGTACCTG
>JAOUQT010031333.1:0-11419 GCA_025769995.1 Xyliphius kryptos
TTAATATCTTAGTTGAAAGGTTACAGTAAATGTAATGGATTATAATTAAATAATATATTTAATGATATGTTTGAAATGTCACTACAAATTTTTTTTTTTTTTTTTATTAAACTTTTTAGGGAGTAAAAAGATGTCAGCACTACCTGCTGCGTACCACCTGATGAAAAAAATGCACAAAATAAATCTTACTATGGAGGAAGGTCGAGCAGTGGGTGGTGTTTCTGAGAAAAAAAGGGGATTCAGGGTTCAGACAGGGTTCAGATGAGGTGCCATTTAAAAAAGAAATTACTGAAATGTTATCATGTCTGTACTTTTTGTTAGAACACACTAAAAAAAGAAAGTTTTTTGATAAGTCTTTTGTCAGGATTTTCTCCTGAGCAGCACAGCTTTAGCATTCGAATTAAATCCATCCACTTAAATATCGACAAGCAGACAACTGTAAATCGTGTGGGTTTAAGGTGGTGACTAAGTGGTAGCATATTTGCTTTTCAGCACTGAGAATCCAGGTTCAAATCCCAATCTGAATGGAGTTTCCATGTTCTCCCAGTATCACCATGGGTTCTTTCCGTGTTCTCTGGTTTGCATACAAAACATGGATTCAAGATCAATTGGTTGCTCTGAATTACCCCTATTTTATTTTGTATGTGATAGTGTGATCACATAGATTGGTGCCCTGTCCTGTACAAATTCAATTAGTATGTATTTTGAGTTAATAGTAATCTTTCACCTTTAATCTATATGACATAAGTTTTAGCAACATTATTACTCTGAATAAATAATGAACTGGCTATTATTTTTTTTGGAGTGCTTCTGCAATATGTACATTTTATCCTTCCTATTATCCTATCTTTTTCCTACACACTAATTCAGCTATGTTGTTTTGAATAGTATTTTTGTGTTTGTTTTTAACTAAATAGAATTTTTGGCACAGGCTCATATTGTTATTTTTGTTTATTTTTGTTTAATAGTATATTAAAAGAACTACACAGTATATTGCTTTAGCAACATATGGTTATAATTAACATTGCAATTGTAACCTGACAGATGAGCTTTTTATTTAGTGAACAACATGCATTATTAATATCATGGCATGTTAGATAATTTATCCAGGATTAATAGAAGAATATTATGTAAATACAAGGGTGCGTGTTAGTCTTGAAGTTTTTTTTGTGTAATTTTATTAGGATTTTGAAGTGTTTGAGACCCTATTGGTTTTGCTTGGATTTTTTTTTTTATTATTATTATTTTTGAGTATAACACATCGGGCAGCCAAGACTGTAAGTCTTACAGACACCAAACTTAAAGAATAACTAAATTTAAACAGATTGGCCTATAATTGGCTTCATAGTGCAACAAAACGCATTTAAAATTCTGTCCAAAAGGTTTCACATGTTTTTGTC
Source organism: Xyliphius kryptos (assembly GCA_025769995.1). Classification (NCBI taxonomy): domain Eukaryota; kingdom Metazoa; phylum Chordata; class Actinopteri; order Siluriformes; family Aspredinidae; genus Xyliphius; species Xyliphius kryptos. The sequence continues at coordinate 1,401 of JAOUQT010031333.1, forward strand.
CCAGACCACGAACAAACAATATTGCAATTTGGACCTATAAATTATGCCCACTTTGTTTTTTGCAAATAAGTAAAAATGGAAACACCTACTTTTGCAAACTAGTTCTGGGTTTTCCAGTCAAACCTTATGTGATTGGTATGAAAAAAATCAGCAGGGCATGCTTATCAGTAATTATTAAATAAAAGTTGGACTTTTCCATTCTGTCTGGCTGTTATACACAAATTAATCCATACACCAAATACAAATTAATTCATCATTTATAAAAAATACAAAATTCAAAAACGCTTTAGTCAAAAACTTCTACAACTTTACACAAACATTCAGAATCAATTCGGTGCACTTATGTCATAAGGGGGTTCTTTAACGTCTAACTGGACTTTTTCAGGCTGGAGAATAGTCCACAACATCCGAAAATTTTATTTTACAGCAGACAACAAAACACACACACCAAAAAAGCTTGATTTTCCATTCCATTGTTATCTACTCTTAAAATAAATATTACGTAAAATAAATATTTTACTATTTTGTAATTTACTAATTTTAAACATAACTAACACTTATGTATTTTTAAGTATTATTCTGAATGAGCTGATACAGATTTCAACTGGCTTACCAGCAGAGTAAAATCTGTTATAGCTGTGATGGAGGACCACTTTAAAACAGGGTATCAAAAAAGCTGATGTAAGTCTCCATTTTACCTTGGAAATTTCTTGTCCTTATGATGCATCTTAGTCTTACAAAAACGACATGTTAAAAAAAAAAAAGGAAAAAAAAAACAGGTAATTACATCACTTTCTTAAGTGTATTATCATGTTATGACTATACAAGTTTGTATAGTCACTGTAAGTCGGTCATGTCCAAAGTCTGGCCTGGATCAGATTCCAAACGCCCATCTTATAGTTTGTTGTCAGAATAAATAAATCAAAAAACTTTAAAAATGTTTTAGTTCCGAATTTTACCACATGATGACAGCACCATTCTAATACAGTACAACCTACTGTATGTGCTTCTGGCAGATTTGAGTACATATCATAAGATATTCAAGGGCAGCTAGGGGATAGAGGAGTGGCTTTTGATTATTTCTCATTAGGCTGTGATAAAAATAAAAAATTGAATTTAAAGACCTTAAATGTAAGGTATTTTATACAGTTTGTTCAAGGTTATCTGACTCTCCAGGTATAAAAGAAGTGCGTCTTTAGAGTAATTTACACCTGAGTGGATTATATTCACACTGACTGATACCCGTTCTTCACATTTTTACTGGCACGTTTCATTAAAGTCACTGACTGGATCACTATCGAGTTCACACACCAAATGCACAGCATCATCCCAGCCATGCTTCCAATTGCTGTTGAGTTCACTTGCCATGTACCCTGCTTTATTCTTGCTACGTTACCCGTGTGGATAATGCTTTGCATCATCCTCTTCACTCTACCTGTGTGACAATCGCTTTTCGCCAAGTGCTATAGCGATGACACACACACACACACACACACACACACACACACACACACACACACACACACACACACACACCAAGTTCCTTATATAAACTGCTCAATTTCACTTGCTGTTGTGCAAATGGACCAGACAACAGGTAGAAATGAGAGGCACTTAGCAAGACAACCTCAAGAAAATTGTTTTATAACAGTGTGTATTTTCATATAACTTTTGTGATTAAAAAAATCGTCAGATGGAACTACTGGTCCCTGGGCATCTTCACTTTGTTAAATTAAATTTATTAAATGTGGTGTTACTATAATATATAAGAGTGGCAACTCAATGTTTTGGATGTTGAGCTATCAATCCAAAGGTTGTGGATTCAAATCCCAGGTCCACTGAAGCTACCAATGTGAGTCTTTGAGCAAGACCCTTAATCCTCATTGCTTCAGGGTGGGGGGCTGTCTAAACCCTTTTCTGATCCCAATGAATTTGGGGTACTTGTAAGTCCCTTTGGATAAAAAAAACGTCTGCTAAGTTACCAAATGCAAATATATGTAATGCAAATATACTGTTATGTTAAAGCTTAGGCCTGTTAACATTGAAATGCATTTGATTGGTGGATCCTTGGAAAGGCGGGGCCATAATAGCCCCTCCTCTGATTACATAGCGGCTCTAAATTCAATTCTTCCAAGAAACAGAAACGTTAAGCCTGATGTACTGGATGTGCTTTTATACTAATGCTGTATTTTGTACAATAACTAAAAAAAAGACACAAAAATACCTAGAAGTGTTGGAAGAGCTGCGGGGTATAACAATAACACTGTGGAAATACCTGGAAGTCAGCGTTTTAAACTGCGTGTTTGCTGAACTGTAAGTTTTTACCTTTTTTACCTACAAACGTGAAAACGGAATTAACCTGAACGTAACAGACCTGTTTGTTTACCACTTTAAAATGTATTAACTTACATTTACCTTCCAAACCTATACTTTATTTTAATATTTTATTTTACATTTTCATAAATTTTCCAATTTTCGCGTGTTAAGTGTTTCAGGTTTTCAACTAAAAACGTGTTCGCCGAGGTATTTATACAGAGTTAAAGTTGTTTTTTTAGGGTAATAAACTAACAACGTGAAGACCGAGACCCTGAGGTTCTCCACCGAGTAGCTCCTCCGGCTTTCTTTGTATTTTCATTGTCTAACCTGGTCTTTAAACACGTGCAGTTTCCGTTAAATCTGTAAATAAACATTGTAAATGTCACACAGACAGCTCGACAGGACACGTTTTAAACAACGCTGTGTGTTGTTTTCTTAAATAAATGTTTGGTGGATTTTATTTTCACTTGTGAACGCTTCACGTTTGTGTTTATTGTAGCCACTCCGCGTGGATTCATTCGACTCGTCTGTTACTCCCGCGTTATATTTTATTGTCACACATAATATATGCTTCTTTTTGAGTATAATTTCAAAAAACAATTGATTTGCGTCTTTATTTTTCTGAACTATGAACCGCGAGTCTTTTGTTTGTTCTCTGTTAATGTAATTCAGAGGATCGTGAGGTTTAGGAGGCTGTGCTCTTAAAGCAAAGGGCTTTAAGTCCCATGTTTCCCCCTTTATTTACAGACATTATAAAACACATCCTCTAAATATTATAAATCAAGCTTTATGTATGTTAACGCCACCAAACTACATATCAAATTCTTCTAATTGACGTTGCATCATTTTCAATGAGCTTTCTTGCTATTTATTATACCCAGGCCTTTTGTTCAGGCTCCTTCAGCTGTTTTTTAGGTTCTCTACAGTTAAGGTTAGAAAGAGCATTCATTCATTATCTTCCTCTTAATCCCCTAGGAGGGTCGTGGGGGAGGGGGTTCCCATGCACATCCAGGGGAGAACTCTGGACAGATACACCCAGGACAGGGCACCAATCTATCACTTGGCACACACTTACTCACACAGCCACAAACACACACTAAATGGGGCAATTTAGAGCATTCAATTTACCGTGAATCCATATTTTTGGATTGTGGGAGGAAACCCACACAGACATGGGGAGAACATGGAAACTCCACCCAGATTGGAATTCGAACCGGGAATCCCCAGCGCTGAGAGGCGCACGTGCTAACCACTAAGTCAAAGTGCTGCCCTAGAAAGAGCATGAGTATAGAAAATGTAGTACGCTACAATTATCCTATATCATCTTTTGCAATTTGAAAGTAATGATGGATTGGCTTGGCTTCATAAAGATTTGTTGGCAGGACAAACTAGACATATTTATTTTCTTGTTTGAAACCGCATGCACCACAAAATTGTGCTGTTTAAACCTAGTAGATGAAGATGAATGTTTATGCCTCATTTCAGCTGGGACAGTGGTGTTTGCATGCCCCCTCTTTGGTGGTAGTATGTGTATGTACGTTGATGTAAAAAAAAACAAAAAAACACTCTAATCTGTGAAATTGTGAAAACTTAAATTGAAGTTTTATTTTTGATAATCTGACCTGGTCTGTTGGCTGCTGTATAGCTTTACAAGTCATATTTTGTGTACTTTGCTAAACAAAAAGAATACATTTACATTTAGAAATTCAGCAGACACTTATTTCTATAGTAGGGTTGCAGGGGATTCCCCATGCCCATCCAGGAGAGAATGTTTTGGGCGCTCAGGTACACTCAGGACATGGTGCCTATCTTTCGCTGGGCACACATTTACTCTCACACACTACATGTATGAAGCAATTTAGAGCCCCCCCCCCTTTTTTTTAGAGAACACCTGAGAAAAGTCACATGGAAACTACCAGATTGGGATTCAAACCATGATTCCTAGCGCTGAGAGGTGAATGTGCTAACCACCAAGTCACTGTGTCACCCAAGTTAAAACCATTAATTTAATATTACTATTACTGTGGAATATTGCACTTTTTGTTCAGATAAATATAGGTCTCATTTTAACATCAAGAGTAACAAAGAAATTCAAAATATTTCGAGGGATAGGGTGTAAATCCTCTTGTACCACGTTTTAAGACACAACTTCTTACCAGATCTTTTGTTTTACACTCAGTGTAAAAAAAAAAATTGATACAAACTACTTTTTATGCATCTGTTTAACTTTTTTTTTAACAATTCAACATTGACAATCATTCATTTGAAGGGAGTGGTAGCTCAGTGGTTTGGGTGTTGGGTTTGGGTGTTGGACTATCAATCAGAAGGTTGGGGGTTCAAATCCCAGGTCCACTGAAGTTACCAATGTGGGTCCTTGAGCAAGACCCATAACCCTCATTGCCCCAGAGTCCTGTTTCAACCCTGTGTTCTGACCCCAACCAAGTTGGGAAATTTGTAAGTCGCTTTGGATAAAAGCGTCTGCTAAATGACTAAATGTAATGTAAATTTGGTTAAGGCAGTGGTTGCATTGCAGTAAAAGAAAATGAAAAAAGAAAATGAAAAAAATATTATTGTTATCCTGCATCAATTGTCAGGTTTAAATTCACAAACAGTTGAACTACCTGTTATGCATGACAGGAAGATTTTGTCCGATTTTATGTAATCTGATGTGCACTGGCTGTGCAAACATCACTAAATCTTTGGCACTGTGTACATTTATTTTTAATAATTATACACATAGAGATGAAAACTCTGTGTAGATCAGCTGTCTAGCGCAGGGTACACCCACACAACATGCACTGCATGCCAAACAACATCAGGTGCTTGAGCATTCTAATTTTAGATTTGTATTCTATGTATTGAGCCTGGTGTCAGCAGTGTGCTGCATTGCATAGCGTGTTGTATGTTTTTTTTTGAAGTCCCAATATAACTGTTACCATGGTGCTTTAAAAGCTTGTTATTAATTAGTTAGTCAAAATTGTGACTTAATTTCCCCTACTCTTTAAAGTTAGATCCACTGGAAGGTAAATTTAAAATTACAGTTAAGTATTTGTGAGTAAAATTGGATCAGGACAGATTAACTCACAATTTTATAATCTTTGTTCGATTAAACCCTAAATCATACAAAAGGAAGTTCAGGTTATTTTTTAAATAAAAATGATTAGAGTTAAGTATCTTAGCATTACGGACAGTGTTGGAAAGATCATTCCACCATGTCGCAGTGGTGAATGATGTTGAGTGAGAATTGGCACCATGTTGAGGTTGAATCACCAGGTGCCATTTGTCACCAGAGTACAGTGAACAATTTGTGGTGGATCTTAAAAAATACAGTTAAGGTAAGAGGGAGCAGATCCAGAGATTGTCCTGTAGGCTGGAGGCAGTGCCTTGTACTGAATGTGGGCAGTTACAGGGAGCCAATTGGGAAAAACCAATATTTTCTGTGTCTGTCAGAGTTTAAGGTGCTATAGCAACAGGCCAGACATCAACAACATTTTAGGTTAGATTAGATTTTCTAACAGCGATATGAGGAATTTGTTAAAGTTATGATGACCGAAATAGTTTTAGCTTTTAGACTAGAATGTCTGTGAGTTTAGAATATAATACTGTTCTAATACATCAACTAAACCACTTGCTGTAGGTCAGTAGTTTTTCCACATTATGTTGTACTAAAATTTGCTGAATGACCTTTTGTTTAGAGAAACACATGTTTAGAGATATTGTAGATATTATTTATGTAGCATTCGGAACGTCAAACTATTTTTAAAATTTGTTTTAATGCCCTTTTTATTTATGTTTTAGTTACACTTCCTTGTTTCGCCCTCTTTGTATGTTTTATCAGTTCCACTTACAATGTAGATTATGTTGTAATGGTACAATTACATAGTAGTCCACCTGCTTCTCTGCCTGATACAGGTAGCATTTCCTCTGCTCTCTAACACTCAGAACCCCCTCAAGACCAGAAATCAAGTACTGTCTCACTAGTGGACTAGTCTACACAACGCCACCATGTCTTTGCAGTGATTAAAATCATCCATTACCCAAACAAAACCTGATCTGTAGTGGTCCTGAACATTAGAGAAAAGGGTAAAGGGGACTAATAAAGTACTTATACAGAGGTGGAATACAGTTACTCGATAGATCCAAAGGCCTCTATGTGGGAAGTAAAGTTAATAAAATGAATAATGTGTTATAGACACCTTGTTTTGTCAAAACGACCATGATTGACATTTATAAAGGAACTTATCCCTTATTTAGTGTCAACACATTTATCATTCATTGTTCCTGAACCTTTGGTCTAAATTTAGCTTGATATGTTTTACTTGTAATTGAAATTGTGGAATCACATGTGCTATAAAGCTATGTGTAGAGTTCATATTTGTGTATTTTTGAAGTGTTGTGTTGAGAGTCAGTTAAAAGCATATTCTACAGTTTTTACAACTAGTTCTACAACTAGTTTTTTTATTTCAAGTTTTTACACATTGTCACTTCTAATTGTTAATTGTAAGAATTTTTTGACACTCTTGAATGCACTGCACTAATAATGTTTGTCCACAGATCTAAGGGACTGTAATGTTCATTGCAAAACCTTCAGGATTGTGCTTTTAGTTTCAAACGTGCTCCTCTTTTCATGTTGCTTTTGCTTTTGTTATTAGAGATGGTAAATTTGATATTTAATTGCCTCATTCTTTGTTTTTCTATACTCTTATTTAATGAGTTTTTTATGTCATCCAAACATCCATTGCTGTTCCTCTAACCTGCTTTTTCTTAATTTTATTATGAACTAAGGAAACATCATCCTAAACACATCTTCTTGTGTTATACAACTGTATAGTCGATGACCATTATAAAATAGTCATAGAGTTGTTTAAAAAAAATGCTGTCATCTTTAAAGTAGAATTATTTCAATAATAAGACCATGTTTTGCTCCTTATTTCTTTTATGCATGCAAGAAATATTAACTGCCGGTTAGATTGTAAGAAAACATTTCTGATGTGACCGCTGGTTCCAGCTGCACAGAATGGCAAAGATTTGAGGGGGAAGAGGTAGAAATTAATAATGAAACTAATTCAGCTTTAGTTCACTTTTTAAAAAGCTGCTGTTAACACATACTATTTAATGCTTTAGTTAATATGATCAAACTAATCTTAGTAATTCGCCATGCTGTTTTACCATCCGAGCCTCAGCTGTACTGTCTGCGTGTTCTGAAACTGAGATAGGTGAAGGTCAGTCCGCCTAATTCGCAGAAGTTTCCCATGGGAGTAATGGCACTCACTCACGTGTCAGTTCTGAATGGGTGGACCCTGGCACCCACAATCTTGTGCCTGTGTGCAAACTGACCCTGATGCGTTGGTGTGGTGGTGGGTGTTGTACACGTGAATGCTGAATGTTGACTTTGTTTGGCTCCACTTCATAAGCCATGCACTTGATTTCTTTTTGAGAATTGAACTTCAGTCTCTGCCAAGTGAAGACAGTATTTGTCATACCCTTCCTAAGCTTTTAGAGTGCTAAATTTATCAGTGTCTGGATCACATCGGTTGTATGTTTTCATTTCTTTGCTCTTCTGCATATACAAATGATTGGTTGTAGAGTGAAATAAGAGGGAAAAGGGCCAGAAAGGGAGATCTGGCATCCTGTCTAAAAAATATATGCAAGAACATGTTACACAGCACTCATGGATTTACTTGGCCGTCTTGCAAAATATATTTTGCCCTTATTTATGTTGAAGTTTTATCTCTGTGTGTTCAAGCTTAGATGGCTTTCCTCTTTTCTATTGTACATGTGCATTGTGGGAATCTGAGAACAAAGAGTATTTATTTGTGCATAATGAATTTCTGTGCACATGCTGGCATAGTAGCCAGAATCCAAATTCTTGAAGGTATGAGTGTTATTTAGTCTTGTAAGTTGGGGAAATAAGGCTTACACTGTGTGTCTATAGTAACACATTTTCCAGACCTGAAAACGGACTCTTTTAAAAGTGCTGCAGGACTTGTTTTAGTTTAAAAATGTATGAACCAATGTGTTTTAGTGTGGACAAAAGAAAATGCATATTTTAAAAAAGCTAAACGCAGACACCCTCTTTGCTTTTTGATTGGGCCTGATGACTTATGACAGACTGGTCTGATTGGTTCCTAAGTCATTCATATTTTGCCACTGGGCAACCAGCTGCAGTGCTTAAGTTTAATCAGCACACACACATCCAGTATATGCAATTGGCCATGTCATGTGCATTTAAGTCTGGGCATAGATCCATTCTGGTACAGAGCTAAACCACACATGTGATTTCATTTTAGAAGGCTATTTTCACACACAAACACTACTCAGTAACTAGTCAGGAGCAGGTGCTTTACTTGGTTGTATTTTCAGACACGCAGCAAATTGGATGTGTTCTCACCTTCCTTGGCAGTGTGTCAGATTTGTAGTATTAACACACGGTGTATGGAATTGCACCCATACAGCTAGTCTTCATTTTGTAAATAAACTGCAATGTCATTTCCTGCATCGGTTAACTGCTTTGTAATGTGGGGGGAAATGGCAATTAATGGTACACATGCAAACTCTTTAACATGTTTATGCCCCTTTCAACTTTGTCAGCATTTAATCATTTTGAGCAAATAGATGCAGAAGCTGTTAGATATTTCACCTTATATATAGTACAAAGATCCTATGTTTGTTTGGGGAAACAAATATCCTTTATATAAGAGTCTGCATGTCCACAATGTGCTTTCCATGGCTTGGGTCATCTTCCACATTTTAATGACATGCCATTAGGTAAATTGAAGATCTAAAATTTCTTGATCTTCAATGACCGTATCGTCTGTAAACAGTACTGTCAAGAAATAGCTGTTGATAATGTGCAGATGTTAAACTATCCTAACAAAGAAATGTTAAATATTTGAGTCTATCAACATGACACGCCTTGACTTGCAAAAAAGTGCTCAAAATTTTTGATTTTGGACAGCCCTCTTTAGGTCACCCCACAATTTTTTTTTGGATTGAGGTCTGCATTCTCACTATATACTACAAATGGCAGACCAGCCAATAATCAATTATTTCTGTTGTAAATTTTAGGTGTAGGAGTACTTCATGTACTGTATCTTGCAGTGTAGAACATCCACCTTATTACCATATCACATTGTTCAGTTAATATTCTTACAGCCTCATTCAAATATTGATGTAATTTGTTCTTAGACTCACAATTTACTTTAATTACATTTATTTATGGTTTATTCAGTTTTTATGGTTTGGGACAACAAACCGCTAACTACGTCTTAAACCACTTGTATGTGAATAATCTTGGTATTAAAATCTAAAAGTCACTCAAATTTACCATAGACCTACCTTTCTGAATCAGATGGTGATCTAAGAATGACGTGTTTTGGTTATTGTTTGTCATTATAATCAAATTAACTAATTTTTTGCTTGATACACAAAAAGTACAGAAGTATATCCAAAATCCAAAAAAATATGATTTTAATATAATCTAAAATGATCTTAGGTTTAGAGAACTCTACAGGGTTTCCCAGTAGAATTAATGTATGACTTCCTCCATGGTTTCAAATGGCTTTTATTACTGCAGGGAAAGAAAACGTTGGGAGATAATGGTTTCTTGAATGAACACCCCCTCCCATGCAGCAGGACTTTTTCTTATGCACTGATATCAGCTGAAGGTTCATGAAAAATAAACAGTTCCTATATCAGTTCAT
>JAOUQT010031344.1:0-11419 GCA_025769995.1 Xyliphius kryptos
CATGCCCATCCAGGGGAGAACGTCTCGGGCGCTGGGCAGATACACCCAGGACAGGGCGCCAATCCATCGCTGGGTATTCAATTTACCTTCATGTTTTTGGAATGTGGGAGAAAACCGGAGAACCCGAAGGAAACCCACGCAGACGTGGGGAGAACATGCAAACTCCACCCAGTTACAGATTCGAACCGGGAATCCCCAGCGCTGAGAGGCGAATGTGCTAACCACTAAGCCACCGTGCCGCCCAGATTTATTTTTAGTTTTTCAAATAAAATAAAAAAAACATTAATTCCACATTTAAATCCACAATAAAAAAAGAATAAATCAACTGAAATCATGATGGTTTCATTTGTAGTCTTTAAGTTATTCATAAATTCTTTGGGGATTTTAAAATCATATTCAGCTACTAAGATCGTCCGTGTCTTTGAAAGCTTACAGTGAAACAGTGTGATACAGAGTCCATCAGCTGTGAGATTCTACTGCATGACTGACCACTGAAACCCTGTGAAGAGGTTGTGTGTGCAAGTGTCTTTCTGACTCACTAATTCACTCTGGCAAGTGCAGTAAACCTCAGTGAGATGAGAGCAAGAAACAGGACAAAATAAAGCGAAAAAGGGCGCACAATAAAGACCTCGGCTGAATCCGAGGCTGCTGTGTGACAGACTTCATCTCCAATCACACAGAAGAAGCACTGACCGAAAACGTGGTACTTCTGTTCTGTGTGCAGAAAGGTCACAGAATAATCCACTGCATCTCTGTGCATACCTATGTCCACACTCATTTTGCTGGTCTTTTCATTTGTAAATTGGGATTGTAGCTCAGATTTTTCTTACAATTTTAGCAATGCACTATTTTGTAAGAAAGAATTACCATTTACCTGTTAATAACAATTTTGGTGTGTTTTATTCAGTCCCATTAAAGCAGGTTTATATAATCAAACACCTGTCTACGCATTTTGGCTTTTGTATGATGAATGCTTTAAAGTTGTACACATTGAAAGTACACTGTGGACCCACACAGATCCTCAACCTTACATCTCCAACAACCTCAAACGTACCAAGTATAAACGTCTCTTTTTAAATATACACTTCCTTTTTGCTCCACCTACTGTCCATTTTTACCAATTCCACTTATTGTCCATGATTATAGTTTAGATTATTGTAAAGATGGACATTGTAGTTCTACAATTGCAGACTGTAGTCCATCTGTTTGTGGACTAGAGTACAGGATGTGCTAGTCCCCTGTACTCAGTTCTCTAATGGTCAGGACCTCAACAGAGCTGGTATTTGGTAGGTCCATTGTTCCTCTCTCAGTAGTGTCACTGAGGTGTTTAAATGAAACAACAGCAGCATATATTATTTTAATATATACAAATAATAAAAGATTTGATTTGAAGACTGTTCTTTACTTACCAATTTTATGAAGAATGCACTGTAACCCCATCGAACACATTTAGTATAACCTAGACCAGAGACTGACCTCACAAATACACCACTGGATGAATGGGCAGACCAACTTACAAGTGACCAGCTTACAATAATTCTTAAATATCACTGTTGGTGTAAAATGTGTCGTGTCCCAGTACTTTTGTTGATACAGAGTACCTGTTCTACTTTCCTAACTTTTTACAAAAACAACATTCGAAGCATAAAAGTGCTGAATAGACAGGAAAAGTTGAAGAGGACGAGCTCAATAGAGCGTTAGTGTAGGAGCAGAACAATCTAAACTGCTAGTAGTGGCTACTTTACATAAATCCAATTCTTTTGTGCCGTAGGTAAGATTTAACATATGGTTTGATCATTTAACTTTATTTACATCCTTTTAATTCAGCTTGTTATTCTGCACCTGGCTGCTCATTGTTTTAATTAGATTCATCATAATAAAGTCCCTCCATTGTCAGGAAGTAAAAAGTTTATTGGAGTAAACACAGTAAAATCCAGACAGAAGGGGGGTAGGATTTGCTGATTGTAAACATACCGTTCACAGTTGGCCTTCAGCTCCTTGGTTCATTGAGCAGGAGAGAGAGTGCAGCTACGGTTGAGTAAGCTAGCCAGTGAATGAAGTGAGAGAGCAGTGTTGGTGAAAACAAATCCTGTGTAAATGACTGTTTTAAACTGTTATATTCTTAAGTCTAAACATGGCACACTGAATTTTGTGTGAACGCAGCTGAAATGCACACCTTGTCTTGTAGGTTATACTACTAACTGTAAAATGGAATTATATTGTGGGGGCTGTTTGAGTCTGAATCCGATGCATATGTTACAAGATCATTATGCTGGTGATTATTTATAAAATGAAGACAGTAACTATTGTCCCCTAAAAATGTTCTGTTTTGTTTTAATGGCTCCAGGAGAGGCTCTTGCCCATCCACGTTAAATTGGCAAACTTAATTTAATTTGATGTCTAAAATACAGTTTCAGTATGTATTCTGTATAACAGATGTTGCAGTATTGCGTTTTGTCCGATGCTTTCATCCAACGTGAAATGCGGTATCCCAACTTGATGGTTGGGGTCAGAACACAGGGTCAGTCCTGATGCAGCACCTGGAGCATTGAGGGTTAAGGATCTTATTCAAGAGCCCACTTTGGTATCTTTAGTGTATCTGAGATTTGAACCTACAACCTTCAGATTGATAGTCCCACACCCTAACCACTGAGCTACCACACAGATGTGACTGATTGCATGTCTATCTCTCAGTGCTCCTGAGTTCAAATCCTGATCTGGGTATTTTTCTTGTTGTCCATGTGGTTTTGGGTAAATTGAATGCTCTAAATTGCCCCATGTAGTATGTGTGATCGAGTGAGAGCGGGCCCAGTGGTAGATTGGCACCCTGTCCTGGGTGAATCTGCCAGCGCCTGATGGATGGATGGATGGGAAAAATGGATGGATGGATGGATGGATGGATGGATGGATGGATGGGAAAAATTGATGGATGGATGGGAAAAATGGATGGATGGGGAAAATGGATGGATGGATGGATGGATGGATGGGGAAAATGGATGGATGGATGGATGGGAAGGATCGATGGATGGATGGGAAAGATGGATGGATGGATGGATGGGAAAGATGGATGGGATGGATGGATGGATGGATGGATGAATGGATGGGATGGATGGATGGATGGATGGATGGATGGATGGATGGGAAAAAATTGATGGATGGATGGATGGATGGATGGATTGGAAAAATGGATGGATGGATGGATGGGGAAAATGGATGGATGGATGGATGGATGGATGGATGGATGGATGGATGGATGGGAAAATGGATGGGATGGATGGATGGATGGATGGGAAAAATGGATGGGATGGATGGGAAAAATGGATGGGATGGATGGATGGATGGATGGATGGATGGATGGATGGATGGAAAAAAATGGATGGATGGGGAAAATGGATGGATGGATGGGAAAATGGATGGATGGAAAATGAAAGGAAGGATGGATGTGGATGGATGGATTTTTTAATTGTTTACTTAATCTATTCAAAGCTGTGTTTTTTTCTTTTATTTTTAGATTTCCAGCCTTAAAATGAAAGTGATGCTGTATGTGAATGGCTCCACCTTCCTGTGCTTTAGGTGTTACTTTCTTTGCTCCTTTAGCTTTATAGTTACACCACTCCGACACTGCAAACTGAATTATGGTATGCAGGAAGGGGAATCTTAACTGATATATCTGATCCCTCATGTTAAAGGCTTGTTTCTCTAATCAGTCCTTTCATGCATTCTCTCACTGTTACGCTAAATGCTTCACAGACACATATCTTGATTCTCATCTGTTCCTACTGGCTGAGAGATGCAACAGTGATAATTGTGAAATGATGTTCAGCTTGAATTTGCCTGATCAGATAAGCTGTACACTATCGCTGATGTGGGAATTTGATTGGCTCTAATATTACGTCAGTAGACTGTGGTTTTAGACATCGTTTGCTACTGGTCTTGAGTGATCGGATCACAAGCGGACAATGTTAACTACTGGTGTAAATGCACACGATACACATAAAGGACGTGTTGACGTCTGATCAGACGAATCGCACTTTATAAAACAATAAAATGGCCAGATAAATGGATCTAAAATAATGCTTTAATGTAGCCAAAGTTTTTTGTACACACTATCTGCTCAAAAGTCATTTACTGGGGACAACAAAACAAAACCTTTAATTTTCACCTTTATTTTATAATCTTTTTAAAATTGTAGGAAAAAAACCCACTGGGTTTATTACCAGGCCTTAAGCATGCCTCAAGCCTAAACACAGAGTAAAGTCATTCTTTTCTTCATTAAGATTATAGCGCAAACTGTGCTGCACCCAGATGGATCACCTTCAACGCTGTTAAAAATTTTTATGCTGTGACTAATTAATTAGTTAGGTTAAAATAATGCTGAAGTTACGTTTTACTAAACTGTATAAAATTTATGTTCATATATACTTATTGATCTTCTTGCTTTCTATGCATAATTTATGAACTTAGAAATCATGCCAGCAGCTTCTTCCTCCTGGCAGTGAAAACACAAGTTATAGATCTTTCTAATAAAAATAGTTTATTTGCATTTGGTCGGATGTGAGATCTAAACAATGTTTACGGGAGATGCAATTTTAATGTCAGGTTTAAATGCACATATTCTAAATGCACATAAACCGATACCTCACGTCTGGACCAGGATTGAACAAAGCCACAACGTTGTGGTTCCTGGTTATATGTAGAGATACATTACTTAATCATTGTACTTTGATATTAAGGTCATTTTTTTTTATTTATATGATACATTTATTACCAGACATTGTAAGTTTAAAAGACATGATCTGACAAAAAGACATGTTTAACTTTTTAGCCAAAGGTGCTATTAGCATGGAACAAAACTTGATATATTGAACTCCTTGTCAGGATGTTTGTACAGCAATTTTAAAGTGCTAAAAAATTAAACAGAAAAACAAAAACTTAAGTATACACAGGCACACGGATAATAAATTAGTAACTGTTGGCAGGTTGTGGTCATTGCTGTAGTTATAGGAGATGCAGGAATGATTTACAGGGGGAGTTAAATGAAGCTTCATAAACAAGCACTGGACATGTCTTTTTGTTGTCCTTATTGCTAATATTAATCCCTTTTGCAAAGCAGCCCCCAACAATTGACTAATCTTCAGGCGATTAGGACAGAGGTCTCACGGTTCACATCTTCATTAAGTTCAGGATTAATACAGCTAACAGTACGTTTTTTTTAGAATGAATTCCAAGTAGTTCCGGTTTTTAAATCTAATTGAGCCGTTTGTTCAGCTGTGACATTATTGACAGTAATGCACAGTTCTGACCACTTCATGTTTATATCAATACGCCTGGTTATTTTTTTAAACATTGGAAGTGAGGCAAAATGTTGTTTGCAACTGGCCACCAGAGTGAATCATCTTTGCATCATACTGCATCCTAACTTGACTGAACGAAGATGCTGGAACAATATTTGTGCACGTGGCAAACAACAAAACTAAAATATAATAGCCATTTCTCACTGAGCACTAAGCCGATGTCCTGCTTCTAAGCAATCAATGTTCACTTGGAAAACCGGACTACTTTATGTTGTGGATAACCAGTTTTTTTTAACAATTTAGTTTTATTTTAAACACATATCATAGTTTACATTTTTATTATAGTGTAACCATTTAAGTAAAGCAATAAGGCACTTACAATTGTGCATTATTGTAAATAAATCATGGGGAAAAGGTAGGCCTGGGCAATATATTGAAAATTTACAGATACCAAATTTTATGATGATAACCGGCATCATTTTGTTCATATCAGTCTTTTAGGTATCTTAAAAAAATAAAAAGAAAAGTTGTTCTATCTTTTTTGTCGACTACGTTCATGTTTCTTTAAGAGGCTGCGCTCCTTACTCTGTGTAGGGTAGTTTCCCTGAGGGAACGCTCCCAAATGGATTAAAAAAAGGGATCAAAAAGGGAATTGTATCATCAATATGGGTGTGAAGTATTTATGTTGGCCTTATACATTCTTTATTGTTTGGTTATTTGTGTATTAAAATTATCGTCCATTTACCATTATGGAGGTTATCGCAATATTGATTGAAGGCCATATCGTCCCAGCTCTAGAAAAAGGTGTTGTGATTATTCACAATAATGCATGCCCCCACTTGCTTTATTATATCATAACAAACATAATATGTCATAATCATTAAGCTTTTACATACCTGCTGATTGATTTCTGATGTGTTCTAGATGAATATCTGAACCCGTATAGCCATGCCCGTCATGCATTGATGATAGCAGATGATGGAACTAAGCAGCTTGTGCTCTGATAACATGTCACTCATCTGGATTTAAAACCTAAAGCCTTTGCTAGTTCTTAATAAGCTGAATATTTAAAATCTATTGTAAATACAGAACACCTTATTTGATGCCGTTTTGTATGTGCCGTTTAATGGGGATGTAGTGGAGTCAAATGCTGCCATTCCATTTTTATCCATGTAAAGTTGTGAAAACCCCTGCCGCCTATCGATCTTCCTTGCTAAGATCACCTCCCGCTGCTGAGACTGGATCCCTATTTTCAAAACCAAAGCTATTTTGTATTCTTTAAAAGCTTTGTGGTTACAGGATAAGAGCAGCCATGTGGAACGCTTGTTTTTATAACCCTGCTTTCAGGCTATACAATAATTGGTCATGATTTGATCAGGTGTTTTTTTACTATTACATTCGGAGCTACTTGTGTTTGCTTTAAAAATGCTAGCTTCAACTCACCTTTGTTCTTTGCTCCCAGGACTCTTAGCGGCAAAATAAGCTCCATATTTTTCCCTTCACTGCACCAAAGCTTCTTTTTGATCTTGTTCCCGCTTTCAAGTGAAACTCTCGTAATTTGCTTGTCACGGTCAAGCCAAGTCGCAAGCTGTCAAAGCCTTTAACACTGACAAGCGATCTCACCGGCTGTTTAAACCCACTCTTTTTATCTAGAACTGCTCTGGGAGGATAAAAATGACAATCGTGTCATACCTGTTAATAAGAGGCGACGGGAACATGTGTTTTCACTATGTGTGGGTATCAGGCTTGCTTTTATCCAGATGTTGGGTGTCGAAGATGCATTCCACTATAATATCAGAAATAATAGCTAGTCTTTTTAGGTAATCGTATACTTGCGTTTCATGATTGGATTTCTTTTTTGTTGTACTTGAACGTGACTACTTATTTTAATTATGGTGCCTTTTTTCGTGTTTTGTGGAAAATGGATTGTTTGAGGGTTTGCATCAGTTTATTCATTTTCCCCTTTTTTCAAGACCAAACAGGTACAGCTTCTTCCATTTGGCCGGTTGGTGAATAATCACCAGGAATCGGCTTGCTTTTTATATTAATCTGTATTTCCATTTACATGATTTCAAATAAGGTGCTGTATATCATGCATTGATACGACTGTGAAGCGGTCAGAGGTGTGCATTATTGACAATAATGTCACAGCTGGACAAACGGCTCAGCCAATCAGATTTAAGTACCCCATGGAACTACCCTTTTTATAAAGATAATAACCGCACCTGCTGGCAGCGCCGCTAATGAATGTGTGCAGCCTGTTATGAGACGTCTCATGCTGCGGAGAGAGCAATCGTCTAACAACAAAAGTGGTACGTTTGGCAAGATCCACCGGCTATATTTTTGTGTTTTAATCCAGTGTTAATAAAACCAATTTCTGCTAAAAAAAATAAATAAATAAAATGGGAAATATGAAATGGAGTTTATCAGTAAAAGTGAAAAAGCACAGTAAAGTAAGTAAGCTTTTATGTATTTCAGGTTTATTTCATAGTTAATATATTTTATTTGGCGCAATTATTCAGAAGGTGTTCTGCTACCTGGTCGAAATACTTATGCAATGTTATACTTATAGCTGCTTAAATAAATCAGTAGTTCTGAGTTTCAACATTGAGGAGAATACACTTTTAACACATTCAGAATTTTATATTAATCAGCTAACATTTAATTTTATCTTTAATGGTGTCCTACTGTAAAGCATTATAGTGAGGGACTGAAACTACTCTCAGCATGCAGCTGCACTGTGAGTTCACACAAACTATACCTTCAGTTCTGTATTGTGTATATAATCATCACTTTGGCAATGTTGTTATTCAACCATTGTTTTGCACATTTAGAATATTTTAATAATATTCTAAATTGATATACAATTACTTCTGATATTCATATGCCTATGGGTTGTATTTTATTTTAAATAAATAATATTAAACAAAAGCAGTTTACTGCATGTTTTCATGTGATGGGGCTTGTGCATTTGGGATATGCGGTTCAAAATGTAATTAAAAGTGATTTTCAAATAAATACTTTTACATTTTTACTTTAGGTACCTGTAGGTGCATATGTACTTTTATACATCTACTTGAGTAAAACTAAATCATCTTACTTAAAACTTTTACTTAAGTAAAGGGCTTCAGTACATCTGCCACCTCTATAGTTAACGAAGTAGAACATTATTAAATGTCATTGACCATTAATGAATTCAGATCATTATACACCTCGAGACGATTTGCGATGAACACTAAGCCAGTACCCCGTTGCTCAGCAACCAATGTTCACAATCAATATTGCATCGCGGAGAGCCAGTTTATTCATAATTGTGTTTTGAATAAACGTATGCATGAACCAAACCTTGTTTTTAAATTATAGTGTTTTTTTTAACCGTTATATTAAAGCAAAAAGGCAAGAGAGAGTGTGTATAATTGGAAACACATCACAGAAAAGAGGTGTAATGACACTCCTCTACACGTCGGGCCTAACGACACTTTTACTTGCCTTATTGTTTTAGTATCACTGTCAATTGTTTCCAGCTCCGCCTTCCTCCCCCGAGGTCTTCAGCTACAAAAACTTTTGAAAATCTGCAGAACAAGTGTTCGTTTAAAACCACTGCATATGTGTGAGGAAATCTAGATTTTTTTTTTAAAACCCTGAAAGAAATCCTGCTTGTGCTACCTGTGTGATTACTTACAATATAGTCACCCCTGCTTTGTTCTACTGTCATTGCATATCCTGTCTCTGAGCAACCAGATGCAGCACTTTGTTTGAATCAGTATATACATTCTCTGTATAAATCGATGGCCATGTGAGCGCATTAGATACAAATTCCTGAGCATATCATTTTTTTAAATGCTCATAAATAGCCATGAAATAGTGTATGTAAAACTATGAGTGAGCTTATGCTAGTTTTGTATTATTTAGTTTTGGAAGCACTCACATGGGTTTAACAACAGGTTTGAGACGGAGGTATTTATTTTCGGCTGTGGGTGTTAATTGTTGCTTTAATTTCCTGGGGCAGTTGGAGGTTCGAGGATTTGTTTAGGTTCGCAGGTCTATTTTACGGCACACAATGTGGTGTGTGATTATTGGCGTTGATGAGTTTTCACCTTAAGTGTGGCAGCGAGGCAGGAAATGATTCTTTGCCAGTCTCTGCTTTTTTTCGTCCTGCATCACTAATGTGAACCAGTAAATGTTCGTTTTTCACGTTATCTTTGTATGACTTCTTTTCAGGTGTTTTTGAGAGTGGAGTTGGAGACGATGAAATGAGCTGCTGCTGTCAGTTTCACACTTTATTCAGTTTTAGTTTTAGGGCATGAACAGTGAGGTGTTCATATCTAAAGTACCAAAGACACCTATGATTTAATGAGAATCTTATTATCTTTACCACCTAATTTACTGCAGATCTCGTGGGGGGGGGTTACCAAGCCTATCCAGGGCATAGTGCTTTGGAGGCTGAGCAGATGCACCAATCCACACACCGGGGCACTCACTCAGACACACACACACACACATACACACACACTAAATATGGGCAATTAAGCCCAGCTAATTCACCTAGATTACATGTTTTTAGATTCAGCAAACCAGAGAACCAGGTGAGAACCCTCATGGACACAGGAGGACATGCAAACATCACCCAGATACCCATCGCTAAGAAACGAATGTGCTAACCATTATGCCAATGTTGCCACCCAATATATAAATATATAAATCATAATTTATGAATACATTGGCCAGAGTAGTGCAGTTATCTCATGGTACAGGGTTACAGCCAACCAATGACCATTTTTGTGTTTTCTTTGTGAGCCTTTCTTTGGAAACTTTAAAAACATGCTAGTCTGGTAAATATGTAATAAAGCCTTTAGCTATGATTGTGTGCATGGATATGTTTGTGTGTCTGCTCTGCAATTACTGGTTACTTGAGGTGTCTGGTGTATACTGGGAATGCTCTGGTGGACTGCATTGCTTCAGTAGTCCTCTCAGCTGCTCTAATAAATAGATAAGCAGGGAAAGAACCAACTAAATGCTCAGAGGACTGAACTAACCAAAGGGCTACGGTAATTAAGACCCTGTACAATTGTGGTAAAAAAAAAAAAACATTAAATATTAATGGTGGACCTACAAGTGTTAAAATAGCTTTCTTCATAAAGTGCTTGGCGAATTTACTTCAATTATTTTACATATAATGAGATTAAGGGAGTGGTAGCTCAGTGGTTAGGGTGTTGGACTATCAATTACAAGGTTGGGGGTTCAAATCCCAGGTCCACTAGAGTTACCAATGTGGTCCTTGAGCAAGACCCTTAACCCTCATTGCTCCAGGGTGCTGCACCAACCCCGTGTTCTGACCCCAACCAAAACTGGGATCCTTGCAAGTCGCTTTGGATAAAAAGCGTCTGCTAAATAACTAAATGTAATGTACTGACAAATGGTCACAAACAATACAATTAGGATGGCAATTAGTGTCTCCAATTTGCTAGAGGTGTAACAGTACACAAAATTCACGGGTCGGTTCACACCGTTGTATGGACCTCACAGGGGGTCATTGGAACGTAATTCTCACCGGAACATAATTCTCGCTGGACATGCCGATTGCTTCAGTAATGGTTTTGGATCTGTATTGTTTTTGCAGAGGCTGCTTTAAAGTAGTGGGGATTAGTTGTTACATTTTTATTTTGTGAATGAAGCGCATTAGCACTTTTGAAATGTTTTCACAATCATGTCCAACAACTGTTGCACAATGTCAAGTGCTGTTGTAATTCACAGGGAACCTCTAACTGCTATGTATTGTTTCCACTTGTGGTCCATACTCCGCCTCTAAACTGAGCTACACTGAACATGGCAGGCTTAGCAGCATGGTGCAACTCGCAAGTACAAATGGCCTGCAAAATTTCTGCTTTGGACTTTAGTCTTCAAACATTGCCATAGGCTGCTTGTGTCATATTCTTTGTGCGACTGGGCGTAGCATTGTTTTGCAACGTTTCGGAACTCAAATACATGTGGCATTACATCCATATATTATGCTTGACGGGGCACCGCAGATTGCTGGAGTACTGCGGTTATGACTATTACTGGATGGAATCTGGATTTGCACTGGTGGTGTTGCTGGGCGTCCTTACTGGATTTATATAGTTTTT
>JAOUQT010031353.1:0-11419 GCA_025769995.1 Xyliphius kryptos
ATGTTATTTTGTTCTCAACGCATTCCACTATCTACTACATAAAGATTTTCAACTGAAATATTTTATTCGTTGAGATCTAGGGTGTGTTATTTTTGTGTGTGTATGTATATATATACTGAGGAGAAGTAAGGCTTTGTAATACCCGAGTCTGATTTATAAGATGTCGAATCATTCGCAGTGGTCGAAGCTGCGGGGTAAAAAGCAGCTCTATATTAATGACTCGTTTGCTCGCTTATTTATTTTATTGGCTGTCATGGCTAATTAACGTTCGCCAAGTGTGAATCCTACATAGAAACGGATAGCTTGTGGCATGTTGGCTCCGCTCACTGCGGTCTGAGCGCCTCATGTCATTTCAGTGAAGTAGTCGGTCTCTGCTTGCCGTTTCAGTGTAAATAAACAGGAGCGGTTAACGTTGATGGATGCCTGCTGCTAATACAAGGCAAGGTTTGGCAGAAACGTGTTTCACAAGTTGCCTGCGTCTCAGTGGATCTAACGCCGAATGCAGAAAATCATATAACCATATGTTGCTTTGGCCATCTTCTGCTTAATCCGTATTGGGGTGGCGGTGGGGGTCTTCACGCCAATCCAGGTGATGAAGGTTTCGGGTGGTGGGCAAATACACCCAGGACAGTGTGCCGATCTATAGTTGGGCTCACATGCACTATATAGTGGAAATTTGGAGCACCAATTTGCCTTAAATCCATGTTTATGGACCGTGTGGTAACCCATGAGAACATTCCCAGATTGGGATTCGGAAACCAGAATCCCCAGCACTGAAACGTGGACGTGATGACCACTAGGCCCAACGCAAATCTAGAACGCTGCAGCAGAGGAGAGACGCGCCGGAGGTTTTGAGTGTTTTCTGAGTGTCGAAGGCTGCTGCGCAAGGAAGTCTGTCACCTTGAGTTAATGTTTACTGAGGTTATTCAGGGTCACACGGGTCAGAGATTCTGCTGCATCATCGAGGTTTTAGAGCAACGGACGATGCGGATGTCTTCTAAATGAGGCGCCGGGCATCAGATGTTGCTCTGCGAACACCAGCGTTATACCGTCTGTAGAGGCGCAGGCCGAAGCGGCACTCAGCCCCGGATTGCTGTCACACAAAAGACCCGAACTCCGTTTGCATATGCGGACAATATTGACTTTTCCCGAAACCTGGAACCTTTACATTTCCAACGTTGAGAAATAGCCAGGACGCGTTTTTCCGAACGTGATCTCGCTGTATTGGCTTTCATGCTGGCTGTTGCTCAGCACACGTATCAGTCACTTGCAGGTTTCAGGAAGTGTCCATTAGGACTTTCTTTACTTGATTGATGTGTGGGATTGGAGAGGAAGTGCAGGGCAGGCATTGTGTTACCTTGATCTCCAGTGTGGGTGTACATTACTTCCTCTGCCGATCCCTGTTGGCCGACTGCTCTGCTCTGCTCTATATGTTTTACGTTTGCTGCATAACATGGGGCGCTTTTTAAAGTACCAACGGCTTACTCGGGTTTCGTTCAGTCTGTATCTGAAGTCAACACGTTTTCCTTTGTGATTGTGGAACCTCCTCTGTGACTGCCGTGCTGCTCTTTCCCATCAGGTTCTATTGCTTTTGTCTAATTGAGAGTAGCTTTTAATGCTTTTGGGTTTTTTTTTTGGGGGGGGGGGGGCAGGATTTGGTCACCCTCCACAACAAAGCCGCCTTTAACGTCGAATGCATGTGTTTTAATTAACTTTACAGTTTGGGTCGAATTCCTTTCTGTCTGCATCTCCGAAGCGTTTGCTGAAAACTGTCCTGCGTCTCCGAAGTGGTTGTTTTGTTCCTCATTCCAGGGCAATCGCTGCGGTATGTTGTGCTTAATTATGCCAGATTTGCTTTTTTTTTTTAAGGTAAGATCTTTCATGTGTGGTCCACAGCTGGATTACTCCAGTGGGTTAGTCAGTTCCCCTTAATCTTTCTTCTGAAGGGCTACGGAATCAGAAACCATCCAAACAATAAACATCTGTAGTTCCCAAGTTTGTATTTGTGTTCCGATGGCGAAGAATGTAAGATGGAGTTTTAATTGGGTATGTTACAAATTGATGCTATTTTGAATAACGGAGGAGAATTCATTTACAATCAGATGATGAAGTGGTTTAGCATGTTCTCTCTGGTGAAGGGGGTGTTGTTTGTACATTTACATTTAGTTATTTAGCAGACACTTTTATCCATAGTGACTTACAGGTATCCCAACTTGGTTGGGGTCAGAACACAGGGTTGATACCCTGGAGCAGAGGGTTAAGGGTCTTGCTCAAGGACCCACATTGGTAACTTCAGTGGACCTGAGGTTTGAACCACCAACCTTCTGATTGATAGTCCAACACCCTAACCACTGAGCTACCACCCCCGTACAGCACCATATGTATTGTAAACATTGTGTTTATGATGATTATAGAACTCTTATGCGAGTTTATCAGTGCAGTTGTGGATAAAAAAAAAAATCAGTTTTCAATGGGGGATTTATTCCCCCCCCCCACGTTGTGGTTTAACTATTTGATTTTATTTCGGGCGCTGGGTACGATAGGGTGCCAATTTAACCCTCGGCACGCACAGACACCCAATATATAGGGGCAATTTTAGAGCAGTCAATTCACCTTGAATCCATGTTTTTTGATTGTCGGAGGAAAACGGAGAAACCTGGAGAAACCCCAGCAAGACACGGGGAGAACATGAAAAATCCACACGGATCCAAACCTGGAATCCAGCGTTAAGACGGAGGTGTTGACACTTGGACACCGTGACGACTTACTACTTTGTAGTATTTTACTAAAATCAATAAAATAAGATCTCATTCGTTAAAATTAGTATATATGGAATATTTTTTTTTACCACGGTGCTCGAGCAGCATTCATCTTAAGGGGACCTCTTATTGCTGCGTCTCACACGACCGAGCAGCACCAGACATGGTTGCTTAGTTGCTCGCTGGCCACATTGAACGTATTAAGCATGGAGTGGAGTGTCGGGCGGAGGGATACGTTGGAATGCGGTGCACACACGTTTCAGTCCTGTACTTCAAAACGGACCGTTTTGAGGCAGAGCAGTAAAAAGTAAGAGATAAGGTGGTTGAGCGCATCAATTTTGGATGGTAAACCTCACATCGTTAAGCAGGCCGTGTGACAGGCATCCCCCACGATTAGATTGGAACAACAAACAACTGGCAGAGTGATGATTCGCCGACTGCGCTTTCAGGAGGCAGCACGAGATCCGAGGTGACACCATGTCTTAATTATGTGTAAATATTTTGAAGATTTAATAAAAAATGGAAAAGTGCAACACATCTGGTGGGACCTGGTGATGTGTTGAGTTTCATCACTTTTAGTGCTTTTTTCTGCTGTCGTGCAAATACAGGCGCCAGCATTTCTCTGTCATTACAGCCGAAACACACGCTGCCTTCATCTCTGAGCCTTGTTTTTGTGTGGGATTTGCTTATTTACTAAATTATATATGAGATATACAGTAGCTGTCAAGTGTGGACACGCCCCCTTTGTTCCATTTGTTGTCATTTCCACTTAATGTAAAGATGGACTATGTAGTTCTACATTTCCAGACTGTTGTCCACTACAGTACACACTGTGTACGTTTCTTCTGTTCTAATGGTCAGGACCCCAACGGTACCACCACATAGCATGCATTATTTGGTCGGTGCATTATTCCTATCCCAGCAGTGTCACTGAGGTGTTTGAATGAAACTACAGCAGCATTGCTGCACTAAAACCCCTGACTGCAGAACTGACAAACGATACACCACCCAAATTATACCTGTTTAGTGATGCTTCCTGAACAATAGAGAACCAACAGGAAAACAGATGGACTACAGTCTGTAAATGTGAAACTACTAAGTCCATCTATATGCTAAGTAGAGGAAATGAAGACTGAAGGAGGTGGATGCAAACTTTTGACTGGTACCGTTTTGTATTTATTCGTGATATTTATTAATAGGCGGCAGGATGGCTTAGTGATTAGCATGTTCGCTTCTCTGCGCCGGGGATTCCAGGTTCGAATCCATGTCCTCCCCGTGTCCGCGTGGGTTTCCTCCGGGTTCTCCGGTTTTCTCCCACAGTCCAAAAACATGGCTACAAGGTAAAATGAATGCTCTAAATTGTCCTGTATAGTGTGAGTGTGTGCCTAGCGATTAGATTGGCACCCTGTCCTGGGTGTATCTGCCCAGATGTTCTCCCCTGGATGGGCAAGGGGAACCCCATCGCGCCCCTAGTGGAGGACTAAGTGGAAGATAATGGATGGATGGATGTTTATTAATGTTCCATTTTAATTTCTAAAATGTGTTCGTTTAAAAACAATACGTGTGACCTCGTGAGTCTCTAGTCATTCGTCAGCGTCACTCAATTAAAAAAAAAAACTGGCTGCGGCGGAGCCAAAGACAAGGATTAAAGAGCTTCACAAAAGTTGTTAAAGAACAAAATGATCCGACATATGGAGTCACTTTAAATTAGCCGAAGACAAAAAGGTTATTGAACACTCTGCAAATCGTTAATGGCGTATCACGGCAGCACCAGTACAATGCGTGAACACCTTAAACGCGGGCGCTCTTTAAAACCTCTGTTAGTTTTACCATTTGGGTTTTGTTTCATTTGAAAAAGACTTTTAAATCAGCAGCAGTTTGAGTTAATGGTTTTTTTGTGTGTCCTCCGTGTATGTTGGACATGATGAGACTCGTCACGGTTGTATTTGTTATTATTTTAAGCATTCTTTTTGTATGTCAAATACACAACAAACCTAGTTTTAAAAAGTTAGATTGCCGTTGCTATGGAGGCTTGCACTTTGTTTAATATGAAGAACTTTTAGAATTTTTTTTTTAGGACTTCATGGAAATGTGGATTTCTTTGCAGGTTACATGACTGTTTGAATTTGAATAAGCCCTCTTTTTTGTTGGTTTACTAAACTGGGAGTAACGGTTTGCAGTGTGTTGTTCAAATAAAATGTACATGAGATTATCTGTCCTTTTTTTTTATTTTTATTTTTTTGAATGAATCGTTCAAACTAGTCGACTAATTGATAAAATAGGCGTTAGTGGCCCTGACTGCATACATAAAAGACTAGAATTGGAATCCATACATGAGTGACATGATGGGAACTTCTCTCATTCAGTCATTTACTGTACATTTGGTTATTTAGCAGATGCTTTTATCCAGAGCATCTTGGTTGGGATCAGAAGACAGGGGTTGATGCGACACCCCAGAGCAATGAGGCTTAAAGGCCTTGCTCAAGGGCCCACAATGGGCCTGAGATTTGAACCCACAACCTGCTGATTGATAGTCCAACACCCTGAGCAACCACTTCCACTTTTAAATTTTCAGTTGCTCGTTTTTTCAGTCCGTGATCACAAACACAGGACCAAAACCATCAGGAACTTTCTGTAGTTAAACAACAGGGTCCTGCAGCAGATGGTGTGAGGTCACAGAGTCCCAAACTTCAACTCTGTCAGGATGATTCGAAGAGACAGACTCTGCAGGAGAACTGTGTCTCTGTACCAGCACCTTCCAACTGAGGTTTTTTTCCTTAAATGTCCGTTCTCCCCATGAGAGTTGTTCTTTTAAAGGCACGGGTCTCTCCACCAGCTGATATCGATCTGAATAAAGTCCTGTTCACACATATGCACTACAGCCTGAACGCTCTTAGACATTAGATCAAGAGCTGTTTGTAAACAGTAATGTCTAAATCAGTCGGATTGGATCTTTATCCTGCCAGCTGCCTCGTAAGAACTCACTCAGACTTTCATTGTTGTCTGTAGAGCTGTTGAATTGACAGCGTGTTGGATTTTGTCACGCTTCCGCGGGAAAACAAGGAGGCATTACACTAATAAAGAGGCATTAGACGCTTTTGGACCGGATCGTTCTGAGAACGGGATGCGCAGGGAGAAGGTTCTTGGGGAACTAGGCACCGTAGAACCTTAAGGGATTTCCTTATTTATTTTTGTTCTCCTTTCTGTTGGAGTTCACACTTCAGTAGGATGCTGGATTGACATATGCCACATCTATTTTCCTGTTAGCCTGTAGCATCCTCATGTAGCAGGTTCAGATAAAATGCCAGAAAGTATTTATATATCATTGTATGTCTGTAATCTTCATCACAGTCGTATATTACCCTCAAATACTATGGTATTGATGCTTTGGAGTTTCATGGTGAAGAGTTTTGTAGGTCTTTTCTCATCTTTATTACTGAGACTGTTTAAGTAAAGGACACACCCCCTTCTTGCTCCATTATCCATTTCCTCTTCCTTACTTCTGTAGATGGACTCTGTAGCTTTACAATTCCAGACTGTGGTTCATCCATTTCCCTTGTTTTTATTACTTCATTGCCGCTTCCCTGTTCTCTGTTGTTTCATCGCAGAATGGGTATAATTTGGGTGGTGGATTGTTTCAGTTACAACGTCCATCTTTATTGTAAGTGGAGCAGATAACCTGCCGATGAACATTTTTTTTTAGTGTGATGTAGGGCTGGGACGATACGGCCTAAAATCACTATTGTGATATATTGAGCAGTTCACTTCGATAACGATGAGTGAACATTCATTTTAATACACACATACCCAAAAAATAATGTATAAGACCAACATACTTCACAGCCATATTGATGGTACAATTCCCTTTTTATTGCCACATAGTCACATGACTACCCTACAGGGAGCAACGCAGCCTCTTAAAGGAACATGAACGTAGCCGACAAAAAAGACTTTACTTTAATTTTTTTTAAGGTACCGAAAATACCGATATGAACAAAATGATGTCGGCTATCGTCGTAAATTTTCAGTATACAGCCCGGGCCTATGGCGATGGAACCTAATGAGATTCAGGGACTTCTGTCGGAGGTCTGTCATTTAAATCATCATACAAATTCAGGGGACAGCCGGAGACTCAGTTACTGATAACCAAATCAAGAAGCAGCTACGTGACCGCGATTTCGGGCTTTTTGCATCATGTTTTGCTCCACACAGGCGCCGCAGAGCCGGCTGGATGAAAACATGTTTATGAGCTGCTTTGTGTGTAAAAAAATAAAAATAAAAAAATACTTTTAATTGGTGAAAAATGTTAAAAATGTGGTGGTTTTTTTTCCTTCCTTATTATTATTTTTTTTTTTAAGTCTGAGTTTTCTTTATCATCTCAGAGCAAAACCTGCAGGAAATCGCAGGAACATCAGCACTCGCTCACCGCTGGCTCAATTCCCATAAGTGAACTGTTGAAAGACACGACTGAGCTGCACTTACAGGAACTTTCATGTCCTCTAGTTTTAAACAGCCACACCCCTCTGCAGATCTTTTTTTCCTCTTTTTTTTCCGTTGTTAACCCAGAGGGCGTTTGTGAGGTCAGACATGACGACCTGGCTTACAATCTCCTCTCTAGATCCAAAATTTGTTCAGTAAGGTCACGTTGATTTCACACCTAACTTGCCCAATTTGGAGCATGCAGAAAGGGGCCTTCCCTAAAACATTCCCACACGTTGGATGTCTACCTTCAACACATCCTGTGGCGACGGGACTGAGGAAAGTTAGCGATTTAGGGCTGTGTTCCAATAATTTTGTTCCTATGCTGTAGTCTACTAAAGCGCTGGACACGGCGGTTATTTAAATCTGGTGCTGGGGCAGGTAGCTATTGCATCAGCAATCTACCACTGGAAGGGCAAAATATGGGGTTATGGAGATCCAGGTTCCTAATCGGAGTTTCCGCCCTGTGCTTGAGTGTTTTTTTTCCATGGATTTAAGGGGAATAGGTTGATTTCAATTGCCCCTATATAGTGTGTCTGAGTGAGTAAGTGCCCAATGATGACTTGGCACCCTGTCTTTGATGTGTCTGCCCAGTGCCCAAAACCTTCTCCCCCTGGATGGGTATGGGGAAGATAATAGTGAGTGTAGGGCTGGGACGATATGGCCTAAAATATTGTGATCTATTGAGCCAACATAAATACTTCAGTCACATTAATGGTACAATTTCCTTTCATTGCCACATAGTCACATGACTACCCTACAGAGAGCACGCAGCCTCTTAAAGGAACATGAACGTAGCCGACAAAAAAGACAAAACAACATTTCTTTTATTTTTTTAAGATACCAAAAATACCCATATGTGCAAAATGGGGTCATAAATTTCGGTATCGTGAATTTGATATATCGCCCAGGCCGACGTGACATCAGTGATGACATCACACCTCTGACGCTCCGCATTTGTATCAACGTTTGATACACTACATTATTTTGCTTTTTTTTTTTTTATATAAACTTCATTCTGTAATTTGGCCACTAGATGATAGTATTCGCTTGTTAGCGAAACTGGAATCCCGTTACTCAGCGATCACTTGATTACGTGCAGGTTATTAACGCTTTTATCAATCAAACCCTGTTGTTTTATTATGGTGTGTTTATAATTTGTTTTATAAAACCAACATAGTACGAGAGGGCGTGCATTATCGTGAATTAATAACCGGAGAAATGTAACTGCACTCCGCTGTCTGTTCTTCTGAGGTGTCGTCTTGAGGAGTCTCCGTCTCCTGGTCTATGGCACTGCTGGAGCACTGCGGGTACCACGATTATGGAAAGGAAGCTGGACTTCTGTTGGACTGACAGCATTAAAGTCCTGGAGGATGGACCCAGTGGACTCATAGTTTATATAATGTTTTATATTGTTAAATATGGACACACATCAACTGATCTGTCTATAGGCCTGGGCGATATATCGAAAATTTACCGATACCAGAAATGACGATAACCATAATTGTATTTTGGGTATCTTAAAAAAAAAATGTAAATAGAAGTTGTTTTGTCGGCTACGTTCATGTTCCTTTAAGAGGCCGCGGGCCGGGCTCTCTGTAGGGTAGTCATGTGACTACGGGGTAATAAAAAGAAAATTGTACCATCAATATAACTAAAGTATTTATATTGGCCTAATAAAGTCCTTATTTTTGGGGTACGTGTGTTGAAATTATGGTCCATTTATCATTATCGAGGTGAACTGCTCAATATATCACAATAGTGATTTTAGGCCGTATCGTCCCAGCCCTATCTCTATACAATCTGTACATGGCCGTCCTACACTGTGATGCTCCCCGTCCGCTCAAGGATGATGAGTCCCCCACTGAGCCTTGGTCCTCCCAAGGTTTCATCCTAAAAATAATACTTTCTAAAAGTTTCTAAAGAACTTTCAAAAGCTGCTTTGTGACATCACACTGTTGTAATAAAGCACTCCATAAATACATGACTTGAACTTGTGATTTATTCCCGATAATGCACATCCTCTTTTACCTTACAGGTAATTTCGTAGACAATAATCGTACCGTCGAAATCCACAATTCCTGCTGTGTGTTCAACGTTACGGCTCAGAAACGTGTCCACAAACACCCCACATGTCTCACATCCAAAAATCTGGATGGTCAGATCAGAAGGTGCTGAGTACACACAGTCATTAAAAAAAACGCGTTCCAGAAACAAGTTGTTTTAATAAGGTTGACCACCTTAACACCAACATTATCCTATCTGTTCCTTTACTGTAACGGGCGTTTTTCGGCAGGCTGGAATGAGAGGTGCACACGCAAACCTTATTTGAATGTCCATTTTGAACAAAACAATTCCATGCAAATGCTAACCGGCCCCCGAGTAACACAAACACGCAGAGCTAAGCCACCACTGAGGACTCAGAGGACCGGCTCGATCTGTACAACCTCATACAGAACCAGGCAAACGTTTGGACACGCCCCCTTTTTGCTCCACTTATTGTCCGTGTTCTCAGTTCCACATACTGTAAAGATGGACTTTGTAGTTCTACAATTGTAGACTGTAGTTCATCTGTTTAAGGACTACAGTACATACTGTGTACTCCCTTCTAACGGTCAGGACTCCAATAGTACCACCGCAGAACTGACAAACAATCCACCACCCAAACGATACCGGTTCAGTGATGCTCCTGACCAACAGGGGACAAACCAAAACAAGAACACAGATGGACTACAGTCTGTAATTATAAAACTACAAAGTCCATCTAGAATGTAAGTGGAGGAAATTAAGAATTGAGCAAGAAGGGGGCGTGTCCAAACCTTTGACTGCTACTGTATATAATAAGCAAAAAAGGTACGAGAGGGCGTGCGTTATTGTGAATAAACCACGGGAAAGAGGTGCTATTAGGCACGATGCGCAAGCCAATTGCCCTACACCTCTTTTCCGTGGTTTATTTATAACACAAGCCCTCTGGTGCCTTATCGCGTTTTTAAAACTGTTACCAACACACTACGATAAAAAAACAAGGTTTGATTCATATATTTCATTTACTTAAAGCAAAATCACTAATAAACGCTTTTTATTAAGTGAACCCAAGATTTCCGGTTTCTTTAACGTCCAAATTACAAATTACACAGTTTATGAAAGTTCAGGACAACAGTATATTTTATATCGCGCATTTATACAAAGCGGTCAGAGATGTGGGTTATTGTGAATAATGTCACAGCTAGACAAGCGGCTCAGCCAATCAGATTTAAGGAGCGGAACTACCAAGTTTTTAGTCACGTCGGCTCATTTAAATACACGCAGGTCTGAGTTGAATGTGCATTGTATTTCTAGAATTAAAAAAATCCCATGGGAGCTAAATTACAAATGAGGTTTGACCTGATTAGCATTAATGTAACGAAAGCGGCGCAAACGAGAGCTGAGACAAGCACTGAGTGAACGGGGTAGGACTGATAAACGCATTATCTCAACAAACAGAAGAAACAAGGTCCGTTACACAGATACCAACCGCTATCTGCTCTCAATTGTGCTTTCATAAACACACACTCCCTCAAAATACAACATACGGCATTGTAGTAC
The DNA here is from genome assembly GCA_025769995.1 of Xyliphius kryptos. Taxonomy (NCBI): domain Eukaryota; kingdom Metazoa; phylum Chordata; class Actinopteri; order Siluriformes; family Aspredinidae; genus Xyliphius; species Xyliphius kryptos. The sequence continues at coordinate 10,824 of JAOUQT010031353.1, forward strand.
ACTTTAGTAGGTTCATCTCCTCAATTGTACAATTCTTTTTAATTTAGAGACACTTAATTGTTCTATGATTGTACAACTACAGACTCTAGTACTGGTCCATGTTCACGAGCAGCACAGAGCAGATGGGTGGTGGATGATTCCACAGTGACGTATAAGTGTCCTAACTTTATGGTTTGGATCAGAACCGAGGGTTAATACAGACACCTGAGATCAATGAGGGTTAAGGGAATTGCTAACTCTGGTAACTGAAGCCTCAACCTTCAGATTAATAACTCAACACCCCACCACGGATCAACCACACCACTTACTTAGAACTCACGCAGACCAACTGAACCAAGCTGTAGTACAATCTACACCAATATAGCACCTTCCCCTAAATTTGGACCGTTGCTCCACCTACTAACGCTACCAACTACGTGGCAGCGTGACGGCGGTGCATGAGAATTATCTACCACCCAGATAATACCTGCTCTGTGGGGGTCCTTATCCTTGGAGAGCAGAATTACGGGGGTCCAACCAAAGTATGTAAAGAATCAGACGGACTACAGTCTGTACCTGCAGCACTACAGAGTGCATCCCTGTAAGTGAAGCGGTAA
>JAOUQT010031369.1:0-11418 GCA_025769995.1 Xyliphius kryptos
CACACACACACACACACACACACACACACACACACACACACACACACACACACACACACACACACACACACAGTAAGTTATTGAGTGTCCTGGTTGCTGTTCCATAATAATAATGATAATAATAATAATAATAATAATAAAGACCATGAGTAAGACGGCAGCGCTGCACTGCTCCAGGATTAGATCAGCCACATTAAAGGCACCTGGAGTCGGACTGAAAAACATCCACACCAATAAATCATATACATAATTATCTCAGAGTTCCGCCCATCAGTTATTATTAATCATTCATTTTACTTATTGGATTTCCATCATAATATTTAATCATCGGTCCAATCACATGTACTGATCACCTGATTAATCACCTGAGATCTGAGACATCTGCGTTCGCCTGATAATATCCCACAATCCTCTGCTGCGTCTGAGAACACCACGCATCCACCTGCATCCACCACACATCACATACTCAGATCAGTTCCACATCTGTGTGTGTACCTGTGTAAGAGCAAGCTGGGAGCGCAGGGTGAGGAGTATGTGTGTGTGGGTGTTGTTTTTATATATTTGTGGGGGAAAAGGCCTGCTTGCACACCAAACCTGGGGCAACCTATTGTGTAGTGAGGAACTTTTTCATCGAAAATTTAATTTTAAGGTGTTTGGCAAACTATTCGCCAAAAGGTTCATTACTCGAAGCCTCATGAACTGTTATACCTGCCGTTTAAGAAGAAATAGAACAATCTACGGTAATCGGAGCCAGAAAATCTTTGAATGTCTATATAGGAAATCAACCAATATTGCCACTCTATCAATGAATATAAAAGGTTGTTAAGAAATATTATCAGGTATTAAGGGATGACAAACACTTAAAATAAATACGACAATGATGACACTGACACTGAATGTAAATGTGCTTATTAAACTGGGAGTGCAAGAGTGCTTTATGAATGACGTGTTTATTGAACTGGAAATGAAGGACAGTACACTACAACAAAGAAGTATGGAGAAGGCACAAATTTAACTTAATGATTTTATTTAAAATATAATCTTTTAACAGTTTTTGGGTTCAGGTGATACCTTTTTTTGGATACAATCTCCACAGCCTTAGAGAATACCCTTTCACATGGCACTAAGAACCCAGTGATGGATTGGCGCCCTGTCCTGGGTGTATTTGCCCAGCGCCCGAGATGCTCTCCCCTGGATGGGCATGGGGAACCCCCCCCCCGCGACCCTCATAAAGGAATAAGCGGAAGATAATGAATGGCACTGAGAAAGCTGGAATGCATAAAAATGTTTGTGCCAACTTATACAATTGTGCATATATATATATATATATATATATATATATATATATATGTTCCAGTACATAAGCGTACTGCTAGCCTACAAGTTACCTAGACCCTATATTAAAATAATATAGATGTGTATTAATAATAATATAGGTAATTTATTAATTTATATAAAATTATATAAATTACTATCACTAAACCACTAAACTAACTAGTCTACTAAAGCCTAACCTAATATTACTGATAATATTACTAAAATAATTATAACTGATATAATCTATAATATAATAACTAAACTATACAAACTAATTGTAAAGCACACACAAATAGCCTCGCAATCACACCAAACAACGCCAACTCCAAACCCACAAAGTGCCTTGAGATTCAAGCCCTCTTTATGCTGCTGTGCACCGCTTACATAGCGGCACTCAAAATGAGACGATGCCATCAGTCACGTGATTTTTTTACATCACAATACAAGCCGCGAACCGGGGCTTTGTTTGACACACCACTTTTTACTCGACAAGGGCGCCGAAGCCTCGCTTTAAACGTCACATCACTAGTAATTCCTTTCAGTACACACACATGTAGTGGTACAAACTCAGCTTTGGAAAATGAGAGAAATATCAGTCATGAAAATGAGGACATTCAACAATAAGCAGCATTGCTTTTATTGCTTGAAGCCAGTTTGCAAGACACTTGTCACAAGTTCATAAAAGACCGAAAAGTTCCCATCTTGCTCACACCAGAAATGCTTAAATCCAAGGAGCTACTTGTGAATAACAGAGAAACTTGTGGTGTAAAAAAAGACAATCAATCTACTGGCTAAACTTCTTGGACATGACATTAGGGTGCACCAAAAATTATCGACTACCTCAAGGTACAATACAACTTGCGACAGTTAGTAAAGTGCCCATGGCCCTTGAGCAAAAAAGAATTTCAGAATTTAAGGGCAGAACCCTACAAGACACCAACATTAAACCTAATGCTAAGTACACTTGCACATCGTATTGGCGAAAATAAATGTATATGGGCTAATATTTGAACATTTGTGCTCATATGACTCTTTTGTTTTCTTTTTAGAGCAGGTAAACATGGACAACGAAAGTGATGATGATGATGAAGCAAAGTGACAGAAGGAGACAGCTGGAGGTGGCAATGAGAAATGTACTTCACTAATCCTACATGCTGACAGCAACTAGACTGAGCAGGTGGTTTAATACAGAAAGACAGACAAACCAAGGAGGTCAACTCGGTCACTTTCAAAGTCTCAAGGTATACAATTATTAATACAACACCTTATAAACTTGAAATGGACAATATAGGAAAATCTGAAAATCTTAATGATGTTTAGGTTCTTCAAAGTCAAAATGGACAGATGGTTTCCCAAAGAAATCAATGCAGTCGAGGACAAGTTCATGGATTGGGTTTCCTCTGGCAAAGTTCAGGTAAAAAGGCCCGGGAAGAATGTATAAAGTCTGCTCCACTAGCACTTCAATCTAGAGACCGAAAAGTAATTAATTATTATGTAAAGACTCACATAACTGAATTTAAAAGGGAGAATGAAAAAAGAATGTAAGTTTGTTTACCATTGTAGTATTTTTGCATCATTTGTGGGGTTTTTTTCTGTCATGATATACCAATGTTTTACAAAAAGAAACAATCGGATATTGCATCCAGTCCCCAGCAGGCAGGGTCCCCATTGTGAATGCGAGGGGTAGGTGTGTGTGTGTGTGTGTGTGTGTGTGTGTGTGTGTGTGTGTGTGTTTGTACCTGTGAGAGAGCGAGCGGGGAGCGCAGAGTGAGGGGTAGATGTGTGTGCAGTAGAGGAACACAGTCAGTAACACAGAGAGCTCTCGCTGCAGCTGCAGGTTCGGAGCGCGGAGCAAGCAGCAGGCCGTTCACACTGCACCGCCGATTTACACTGACATGAAGAAACATCTTCACACACGATAAACACGACAACTCCACCTCAGTCATCCCTCAGACACACACACATACACACACCTCTGTGATGTGTGGTAGGTCATAGTTTCTAAAGTGAACATTATTCCGTACAGTTTGCTAAATTAATAAATATTAAAACAGTTAATTGAATGAATAAACTAATGAAACCAAAATTAATCCCACATTGCTGTGTGTACGGTTAACGGTGACTCTGACAACATGATGACATCATAACTTTACCGTCTCGGTGACGTACAGAAGCTCAGCGTAACGCGGTGAAATTGTTTTAAAGGCGGTGCAGAGTGAAATGAGATAAACTTACTGTAAATCTGAATAAAGATCAGCCGCCACGTCGTTTATTCAACTATCAACTATATTGTAAATGGTTAGAATTATTCTGATAAACGCTGAAACACACTGAGCTGAAGGACCCGGATCTTCCTCTGCGCTGCACCGTCCCGCTGACTCTTACGCCACCTGTTGGAGAAAAATACGAACTGCACTGTTAATATATCTAAAATTCCAATTTACTAGTGAATCCGTGACGTCATGATTAAATTTACTTAATCATGGACAGGTTACACAGCTCGTGATGCACTTAAAGTTACATTAAGGGCTCAAGTTTATTTATTTTTCTTTATTGTTGCACACTCCACACAGATTTGAGAATCTGCACTTTATAAGAAAAGGTGTTTATTGGCATTTAAATCATTTTACATTTTTATAGCTTTCTTTATCAACTCTTAATTGAAAAAACACGGCTCAAAACACACCTCAAATCTTATCGCTGAGGGAGCCCCGCCCAAAGGAGTCGAGCCCCTGGTAATCATGGACAGAGGAGCCGTGGTGGGTGTCCATTGTTTTGGGGGATCGTGTTATCGTTAATCAGTGCATTATTGAGGACAGCTGTGTTTTCCGTCATGTGCGTTCTGATTGTCCGTTTAACGCGGCCTCATGTGGTGTCAAGAGCATTGTTCGGTCCTCTTGGTCTGTGCTTGTTTTGTAATCTCAGTCTGTTTTAAGGACTCACCCATTCACCCAGTAGGAATTATCTCTTATGCATCCAGAAATGAGGAGAACATACAAACCACACACATACAGAACCGTCGTCCTGATGGTTTGAATCCTTGTTATGAATAAAAAAGACATAAATATAACGTTTATGCTTTGTATATAAATATAAAGATTTTATTTGAATTTGTCTGGCTTTTCTTTCTGACATTGCAGTGTAACATTCGGGAACAAGAAGTGGAGGAGGAGATAGAGACAGAGACAGAATGAGATAATCAGACTGGCACTGTGAGGAACAAAACCCACCTTTTTACAAAAAGTTCATCAAAATTTAAACATGAAAATCCTTTGTGTCGCTGTATGAATTAGCATAACTGCCTACTAGCATGTTAGCTTAATCACCCAGACTTCTCTTCAGGAAACACTTTTTCTTAACAGGAAGTCAACAAAGTCCTTCCTATGAATGACACGGTGCACCAGGAACCTGGTGGAGCAAATGTTAAAGCTGGAGGTCATGAGACGTCTCAGCTCCCGAAATGTCCCCCTACCAACCAGCTGCACTCTCATTGGCCCGATGCTGCCTTTGATCCGGAACAACTTATAAACGCTGCAGTCGGTCTGGAGACACAAATCCAACTGTTAAAGAGACAGACGGAGAGACAGGTCAGGAGAGACACAACCATACACAGAGAGATATTAAGTAAATCCCTGAATCTGAATCCCTGAATCTGAAAAACTGAATCGAAATCACTGAATCTAAAATGTCAGTGGATTATGAATGATTGATGGAAGCAGAACCTTATATCTTTGTTCCTCTGTAAGGTTCCTGATTCCCATCAGCTCCAGAAACACCAGATACTGAGGCTGCGCTCCTCCTGAGGAATCTCCTGTAACATCAAAGGCACTTTGATCTTCCTTTAACCATGTTATTTATTAACCAGAGAGACAGATCACTTTATAAAGTGAATGAAAGATTGTGATGTTCAAACTAAAGGAGTCAGTTTACAGCTTAAACCTCGAATCATTACCCAGAATTCCACTGTCAGCACAGCAGTAATCCACCAGTCTGGCACCAGGCCACTGAGATACAGCTTTCTGTAGAGCACCCAAAAACAGGTCCTCATTCACCTTCTCACCCCGAACATTCAACATCTGATCCTGTCTGTTACACACACACACACACACAAACACAAAGGGGTCTTGTACACTGAATAAAGGAGGTGCGGTGAGTCAGTTGGAATAAAGGTGTTTATTCAGACCTATAGACAATCTCCACCACCGGGGCCTGCTCATAAAATCCAACCACCTTCAGCACGTCACCTGTCCGATACCTACAACACCCAAACGGTCAGTCAAACACCCACCCATCAAACAAACGGTTCCTTAAATAATCAGTTCATTTATTACATTTTTAGTCAAGTAACTGGTTATACTGTAGGGGGTGAAGGAAGGGGAGATGAGATGAGCTGAGGTAAAAGGGGGTAAAGGGGCAGGAGGACAGTGTGGTTTACGATGTACCTGTAGAGTCCTGAGTCGTTGGTTATGATCAACTCATATTTTTGCTCCTTCTTCACCTCCTCCATCAGGAGTGTATGTGGTTCCTCAGAACTCTCCTCAGGAAGAAACTCAAAGAACATGGAGCGAGGAAAGAGGAGGTAGTGCTGCTCCTCCTGGAGAGGCCAGAGGTTCACCCCCATCAGTCCTAAGATCCACAACATCCAAAATCAGTCCAGCTCAGAGCAAGATTCAAAACATTGCATCACAGACAGCTTAGTGAGTTTCTGGACTAGGGTGGAGGGTTCTGCTGTTTGAGTTGATGTTTAGATCTGAGGATCTCACCTTCAGAAGAAGAGTAGAGTGGAGAGTAGAACCGAACTCCTCTGCAGTGCTGCTGCTTCAAAAAATCTCCATAAATCCGATTGGATGCAGAGTGGAGGGTCTGAATCAGACGTAGCCCAGGCCACAGTCTAAGAGCCACGCCCACAAAACCCGCCTTTAACGCCACCCGTAGTTCTGCGGCTCTGTTTGGATCCGGTTTCATCCATCGCTCTACCGCCGAGCGGATCCTGGCATCCAGCATGAGATCTGGTCCAATCCGACCCAGCTCAACATCATTCACTATCTCCACCCATCGTTCCTACAATCAGCAGGTTCAGAGCTCAGTAAACCGTCACATGTTCAACAAGAACGAGCTCACCACTCATTAACACAGCTGAGATCAGTCCTTTTTGTCACCAGAGAGAAACCGTGTTTCACACCGTCTTAAGCTGTTTAAGACTATATCCATTATTTATCATTTTAAGTGCTGTTTATTTTTAGGAAGAGACTTTAGGAGGACCAAGGCTCAGTGGACTCATCCTCCTTGAGCGGGGGGCAGTGCAGGAGCAAGTGCGCCTCTGTCTCTACCTCCCCTGTGCTGCAGTAAACACACAATTGCTCTTCTCTTGGAGTCCAGGACTTTTTGAATCTGCCCGCCTCGATGGCCAGGCGGTGGTCACTCAATCTGTTTTTGGTGAGGATCTGTCTTTGCTCCATATCTCGAACAGTGAGGAGATATGTGGACAGGGTGTATGTTTTAGGGTCAGATATTGTTTTGGGATTTGCATTGTGTTTTCCAATGTTCCAAGTAGGTGTTTTTGATATATTTTATAATTTGGTTGATTCTGATTGGTGTTTAGGGAGCATTACTGGTCTGAGAGCTGGGGTTGGTGGTTAGTCAGTCTCTGGACCAGCTGACAGAGGGGGCTCTTGTGTGGTTCAGCTCTTGGATTTGGAGGGCCTGAAACTGCAGAATCCAAAATTTAATGGGCTATTTTTGCAATACTAATAATTAATGTGCATTGTCCTAATTCAGCCCTGAATGCGGTATTCAGGGTTTTTCTTTGTACGTGTAAGATCATCCTGCAGAATTCTGCATGCAGGGCTTTAGTGGAGTTCTTGTCCCATCTAGTGTAGATTCTTCACTACCGTACAGTGCGATGGGCAGGATCACACTGTCAAAAAGTTTTAACCAGATTGGGATGTGGATCTTATTAAATTTGTTTTTAATTGAATAGAGGAATCTGCAGGCTTTCTCTCTCAGTGTATTCACTCCCAGGCCGAAGTGTCCCGAGGCCCTGATTTGAAGACCCAGGTATTCATAACAGAGGGTATTATCCTGGTATGATCTCTCTCTTTGTGTCTGTATCTTCTTTCACAATTGGCAGACTATGATGTGCTTAGGATCTTCAGCCGACTGGTCAAATCCAGAATTTTAATAAGATTTAAATTTTTACAAATGTGTGAATGACACTTTTAAATCAGTGTGCTGCTGCCATAGATGCCATAGATGACGAGCTCTGCTTTGCACCAGATTTTTCAACAAAAAAAATTATAGATATTTATCTCTTTATTTATTTTTATTAACATTGCTTTACTACACATTGGAATTTAATTTTGGGTAAAATAAAATGTTGTTAAAAAGTAAAAAAAATAAAAAAAAGTATCTGTATCTCTTCGTTTTATGCATTAATAATTATCTTTAGGTTAATAAATAATTAAATGTAATTATTTGATTAATAACCTGCAGGAATGTAAAGGCGTCCATCAGCACTGAGGCAAAGCTGCACTCCACCACCTCCACCTCCCGATTCTTCAGCGCAAACAGCCAGTGGAGATAAAGAGCCTCTGTCTCACTATGCACCTAATCAATAACCAATCACCAAACATTAAAGTCTAACACTGAACCCTAACAAAGTAACTGATAACACTGCACAACAATTTTTTTGCTTCTTGAACACTGTTAGGTGTTTCTTATAGATTTTGGGTGCTGATCACGAATATCACATCAAAATTTACGTATCACGTACCGTTTAAAAGAAATTATCATAATTTTTGCTTAACTTTTTATCCAAAAACAAGAACTCAATTGAATATCCTAATCTGTCTTCAGCAATGAGACCTGAGCAGCATGACGACAGTCTCCCAATTCCGAAACCACCCAAGGATTGAACCTTAGACGAACCAGATGAAGAAACTCCAGTGCAGGGTACTGACAGTGACATTCACCCAGATTATGATCCTTGCTCATTAGGTGATCCAGATCTGGTAACACAGTCAGAATTGAACGATTTGGTCAGAGATTTGGGTCTGTCAAAAGCAAAAGCTGAGTTGCTGGGTTCCAGACTGCAGGAATGGTGTTTGCTGTCACCAAGTACGAAAATTTCTATGTTTAAAAGCCGACATCATGATATCACCAACTTTTTTGCACAAGTCGACAGTCTCTGTTTCTGTTGTAACATTGTTCTCGGCCTTGGGTTGTGATCACAATCCGGAAGAGTGGCGTCTCTTTATTGATTCGTCAATGCTAAGCCTGAAAGCTGTTCTGCTACACAATGGCGACGTTTATCCATACCTGTTGGCTACGCAGCACACATGGAGGAAACGTATGAGAATATGGAACTGTTGCTCAACCACATCCAGTATAGCTGGTACAACTGGAATATCTGTGGAGAGCTGAAAGTTGTTGCTCTGTTACTGGACTGCAGATCAGCTATACCAAGTACTGTTGTTTCATCTGTAAATGGGACAGCCGTTCCAAAGAGTCACATTATTGTCGACAGAGCTGGCCACTGCGCAAAAAGTTAGTTCCAGGACAGAAAAATGTTGCACACAAACCACTTGTCGAGCCGGCAAACATATTTTTGTCTCCTCTACACATAAAACTTGGATTCATGAAGAATTTTGTGAAAGCACTGAACAAGGAAGGCGAAGGTTTTCGCTATTTACGACAGATGTTTACAAGAATAAGTGACACGAAGAAGGCATTGAAGGAATTTTTGTTGGTCCCCAGGTCAGACGTTATGAGTGACAAGCGGTTTAAAGAGCTGTTAGTTGGCCAGGAACAAAATTGCCTGGAAAGCCTTCAAAGACGTTGTTGACAATTTTCTGGGCAATTGCAGAGCGCCAAACTCTGTTGGAGTCGTAGAAAAACTTCTCCACGCATACCAGAAAATTAAGTGCAACGTGTCACTCAGGATTCATTTCCTTCACTCACACTTGAACTTCTTCCCTGTGAATCTTGGTGCTGTCAGTGACGAACACTGTGAACACAGTGAGCAGTTTCACCAGGACATTGCTACAATGGAGAAACGATACCAGGGCGACTGGAATCCCTCAATGCTTGCTGACTACTGTCGGACACTGCAACGTGATGCACCAGAAGTTGAATACAAAAGAAAATCAGGAGCAAAACATTTTTAATTCTTTTGAACTTAATGGCTCATGCGGAACATAAACGTAATTCAATAGGTAAACATATAAATGTCTATTTCTTAGAGTTCCTACATGATGCAGTAAAACAAAAACTATATTTGTGCATACCCTATAGGTACCTGTCACAATCACCTAAAACTTTTCAGGAAGCGAGACTTTTAAAAAAAAATAAAGTTGTGCAGTGTAATTAATCAATAATAAATCAACCAATAACAACAGATCAATACATGTGAATGGGCAGCTGGGTAATGGGTGGGTGACGGGTGGTATTACCTGATAGACAGGAGGAGGACTGGTGTACAGGTGCAGCATGAGGGAGGGAGCAGACCAGGAGCAGAGTTTAAAGATCCTCCGAAACTTCACTGAGTCTGAGAGGCTTTTCATCACCACATCTACACACACACACACTCCCTATCACACACAAACACACACAGACATCATGCATTACTGTATGATATTTTGGGTCTAACAGTGTTGTGTGATGTAGGATGAGTTCAGTGTAAACTAAACTATTAATGTCCTGTAGGGTGTGAGGAGGTGGAGGAGGTGAATCTGTGAGGTATGAGAATGTGGAGGAGGTGAACCTAACCTGTAGGGTGTGAGGAGGTGGAGGAGGTGAACCTGTAGGGTGTAAGTAGGTGAAGGACGTAAACCTGTAGGGTCTAAGGCGGTGGAGGCGGTGAATCTGTAGAGTATGAGGAGGTGGAGTAGGTGAATCTGTAGAGTATGAGGAGGTGGAGGAGGTAAACCTGTAGTGTGTCGTCTTTCATGGTCTCATCAGTAGTCAGGAGCACTTTGCTGGATGCTGATAATGCGGAGGTTCTGGTGGGGCGTGGTCTCTCCTGCAGCACCTCCTCCTCTCCTGCAGCTCCTCGCTGTAGCAAATCTTTATGATGATGGTGGGAGGTGATGGGATGCTTCCTCCTGAATTCTGCACAATCTAACAACCCACCACATCACATCAGACCACCACACCTGTGTGTGTGTACCGGTGTGTGTGTTTGTACCAAAGAGTGTGTGTACACCTCTGTGTCTGTATCGGTGTGTGTGTGTGTGTGTGTTTGTGTGTACCAGTGTGTGTGTGTGTGTGTGTGTGTGTGTGTACCAGTGTGTGTGTGTGTGTGTACCGGTGTGTGTGTTCCTCAGATGTCTCAGCAGTGTGTCCTCCTGAACCCTGGTCACGTCCAGCACATCTCTCGCTAGCTGTTCTCTTTGTCGTCGACCCTCCCTTTGAACCTGCCACACACACAGGTACTGTCGTAGCACAGAGAGAAAGCTCTGTTCCTCACCCCGCCCAAACTCACCCCACAGAAGCACCCCGCTCAGAGCTACAGCCAAAGTTCCATAAAGAATTCCTGTCACACACACACACACACACACACACACACACACACACACACACACACACACACACACACACACACAAACAAAAAAAGATATAACAATTAGAACTACCAGCTTCATATTAATGGTTATTTGTAGTTATGGTTAGAAGTGATAAGGTAAGAATTTTTTTGTTTGTCAGTTAAACTCATTGATGGTGATGTGTGGGGCTCTTTATATCACTGAAAGCAATTGCAAACACCTGTCTGGGGTGTTGATGGACACCCCATGCAAACAAGGCTACGGTGCCAACACGGAGGAGGTGGAGTAATGTTTTAAGATAGAATGATGGGGGGAGAGAGAGATTGTCGACCCCATTAGGATCCCTGAAGGAATAAAGATGACCTCCATAATGTTTGTGGAGTTTCTCAAACAGCACTTCCTGCCATGGTTTAAGAAGACGAACCGTGCATTCTGCAGCAGAATCATTTTCATAATAATGCACCGTATCATGCTGCAAAGAACACATCTGCATCTCTGGCTGCTATGGGCATAAAAGGGACAAACTTATGGTGTGCCCCCAAGCTCCTCTGACCTCAAC
>JAOUQT010031380.1:0-11417 GCA_025769995.1 Xyliphius kryptos
TACACAGCATTTGCCTTAACTACTGTAATCCCATATACACAGCATTTGCCTTAACCTCCTAAAACCCGAAACTCTTGCATGGCATGCGTTTTTTTCATTAAGCATGTGGACGCCAGGTCCTAGGAGGTTAACTACTGTAATCCCATATACACAGCATTTGCCCCAACTACTGTAATCCCATATACACATCTTTTGCCCCAACTACTGTAATCCCATGTAAACAGCATTTGACTCAATTTCCGTAATCCCACGTAAACAGCAGCTCCCACAACCACCGCAATCCCACATAAACTATAATATAGTATCATATATACATACCGAATTTCCCACCTCTCTTCTGTCATCTGTGAACCAAGAACAATTGCATTTCTACAGGGAGCATCACAACTTTCTGAAGCTGTGCCTGAGACTATTATCCAACCACCTGGCTTTGGCACTCTCAGGGGGCGTGGCCACTAGTATCCTAGGACGACAGGCTCGGCCTCTTCGTAACCTGCTGTTTAGATTAATGGATGCATCGGTGCCTGATGAGATACAGGAGGTAGGTCTGCCTCTGCTGCCTTGTTACTTTCGGTTGTCTGACGTGTGGTGGGCCTTTCTGAAGTGTGTGTGTGTGTGTTTCAAGGCGGTGATAGAAACTCTGTCAGTAGGAGCCACCATGCTGCTTCCACCCCTGAGGGAGAGGATGGAACTCCTTCATTCCCTCCTCCCTCAGGGGCCTGAGCGCTGGGAGAGTCTTTCTAAAGGACAGGTGAGTCTCTACACTCCATTGAGTAATGCAGACCCGTTTACTAAATGTGAGTAATTATGGTCTGTGGTAATCCCTGGTTCTCTTACAGAGGATGCAGCTGGACATCATTCTGACCAGTCTGCAGGATCACACCCACGTAGCGTCTTTGCTGGGCTACAGTTCTCCGCCCGATGCTTCTGAACCTCTTCTCGTTTCCACCGACTCAAACACGCCGGGAACCCAGCTGGACACGCACCTCGCGGAGATCCTCATGAAGACTCTACTCAGGAACCTGGGCTTCTATACAGTGAGTGTTCAAAGTGTTGACTGATTATAAAGCAGATCTTTATGGTGATAAACCTTCGTTTCCCCCATGAGTTCACATAGAGCTATGATACAGGAGGGTGGGGGGTAAATTGAAACGATCACAACAAAATGAAGAAGGATGGAGGTGCCTGTATATGACTTTGATGTCACCTTCACCTTGTATTTGGATCTCATTTTAAATAGGGGTGAAGTAAAATCTAAGGCATATAAAGGAGGGTGGAGGTGAAACTGAGGTGAAATATCTGTATCTGTATATGACTTTATTTGACCTCCACCCTACTGTACAGGTCCTGTTCATAATATTATAAAAAGTAGATTTTTAAAAATGTGACATCAGTGTATTATATCAATTTGTTTATGTCTTGTAATTTGCATGATTACAACTGACAACTCATGAAAATTCCAAATTCAGTATTTAAAAAAATAGAAGAATATTAAGACCACTACAAAAAAAGATTTTCAAAAATCTGAAACTAAAAAGTATGAACAATAAAAGTATGTGCATTAACAGCACCCAATATTTATTTTGGGCTCCTTTGATCTGGATTACTGCAGCAATGTGGCGTGGCATGGAGTCGATTGGTCTCTGGCACTGCTCAGGAGCACTTCCTTTTCACAAATACCTTTATTTTCTTTGGGGTTTAGGTTAAGCCAGTTTGCTGGCCAATTAAAAACAGGGAAACCATGATCCTAAAACCAGGTACTGGTAGCTTTGGCATTGGGTACATGTGCAAAGTACTGTTGGAAAATAAAATTTGCATCTTCATAAAGTTGGTCAGCAGCAGAAAGTGCTCTAAAACCTCCTGGTAGACGGCTGCGTTGACCTTACACCTCAGAAAACACAATCGACCTACAACAGCAGATGACATTGCACCCCAGACCATCACTGACTGTAAAAACGTTATACTATACATCAAGCAACGTGGATCTGTGCCTCTCCTCTCTTCCTCCAGACTCTGGGACCTTGATTTCCAAAGAAAATTGACTCTCATCAGAGAACAGAAATTTGCCAGCAGTAGTCAAATGGCGAGACGCGTCTGAAACTGTCTTGTTTAAGCGGGTCTTGACACGTGGAATGTGAAAGCCATGTGTGACGCGGTGGCGCTGATCAGGGTTGATTAGCGCATCTGAAGCGGCTTTGCCTAAATGACTGTGTGCCGCTTTATAAGCTGTTCAGTCACCCACCATGTAGAGAGAGACCGACCACGGAGCTGGTGGGACGGAGGACCCTGCACGGCTACCAAAAGAACTGTAAACGCTCAGGATTCTGGTTGTAGTCGTGTTGGGTCGTTCAATAAAACCAGTTCCATGTGTTACACTCCTGTCTCAAGTCTTCATCCTTTCCACCCCGCGACACCATGTCTTGTGTACATCTGTGCGTGGTGGTTCTTGAAGCACTGACTTGAGCTACAGTCTACTCTTTGTGAATCTCCCCCACATTTTTGAATTTTTTGAATTTCACAATCCTCTCCAGGGTTTGCTTATCTTTATTGCATATATACTCTTTTTGACCAAATCTTTTCCCTCCCTTCACCTCTTTATTAATGTGATTGGACACAGAGCTCTGTGAACAACCAGCCTTTTTAGCAATGACATTTTGTGTCTTGCTCTCCTTGTGCAAGGTGTCAGTGGGTGTCTTTTGGACAACTGTCAAATCAGCAGTCTTCTCTATGATTGTGTATCTTACAGAACTAGACTAATAGTTCATTTAAAGGCCTTTGCAGGTGTTTTAAAGTAATAATCTAATTCGTGTGACACCAGGTGTCCTCAATATTGAACCTTTACAATATTCAAATTTCCTGAGATTTTCATTAGATGTCATTTTTAATCATCTAAATGAAAAGAAATAATTATATCAATCTGTGTTTAATGAATAAGTATATTCTACAAATTTCACTTTTTGAATGGAATTACTAAAATAAATATATTTTTTTGACATTCAAATATTATGATCAGCACCTTATATTTGGCTTTAATTTTAAATGGAAGTGAGATGAAATGAAAGCTAAATAAATACACATGGTTGGAGGTGAAATCAAAGCGAAATATCTTCTGTATATGACTGATTTCATATATGTTGAAAGTACCTCTAATCTGAAAACTCTGTCAGTGAGTTGAGCCTCAGATTATCTTTAATCCCAGCTGTTTGGAAACATTACCATGTCTATGCTCTGACAGGATCAAGCTTTTGGGGAGCTGGAAAAGAACAGCGATAAACAGCTGCAGGGCTCTTCTGCTTCTGACAACAACCAGCCGGCGCACCTCCACGAGCTCCTATGTTCTCTGCAGAAACAACTGTTGGCCTTCTGTCATATGAATCCCGTGACTGAGGTACGGAATGGAACCACTGGGGTTTTAATGGTTTTGAATCAGCGGTGGAAAAATGACTTTATTAAAAACTTATTTGTATGTGTGTAGGACTCCAGTAGTGTGGCTTTGCTTCATAAACACCTGCAACTGTTGCTGCCTCATGCCACGGACATCCTGACTCGCTCAGCAGTGCTTCTGAGGGAAAGTTCCGGAAATGGAAGCGTTCGGGAAAAACTGCAAGGTGCTTGTTTATTAACAACTGCAGCCTTTTTATTTATATATATGTATATATATGTGTGTGTGTGTGTGTGTGTGTGTGTGTGTGTGTGTGTGTGTGTGTGTGTGTGTGTGTGTGTGTGTGTGTGTGTGTGCGCTGTGTGTGCGCGCTGTGTACATTTACTCACTGGTCACGTTATAAGGTATGGGCTGTGTTTAAGCTCAGTGTTTAGGTTATTAATCTATCATCCTGAATATTAAAGGTTAACTCAAACCCATCATCCCCTTAAAAAAGGGGGGCCATCCCTAAACTGTTCCCACAAGGGTGTATTAAATTGTCTGAAAATCAACCCCCCTGTCATAATCCCCCACAAACCTAATTTCAGATGTGGTACCATTGTCCTGCAACCATGAAACACATACCTATCCATAGGGCTGTCCAGATAATTAGAGAAGTGTAATTCGTCATGTTCGAGAACGCATCTCCACTGCTCCAGCGTCAAGTGGTGCCGTGCTTTAAACCACTGCATGCGACGCTCATTTGCTCACTCATTCACACACACACACACACACACACACACACACATTATATTGGGGCAATTTAGAGCAGCCGATTCACCTCAAATCTATGGTTTTGGATTGTTGGTTTAAACCCATGCAGACATGAGGAGAACATGGACACTCCACCCAGATCGGGATTCAAACCTGGATTTTGAGAGGCGGCTGTGCTCACATGCTAACTACGCCACCTGTGGTTAAATCAGAATCACATAATGGGTCTCTGTGTCGCAGGTGTGATCTACGTGTCGGCAGCGGGAAGCATGCTGTGTCAGATTGTGACATCATTACTGTTACTGCCAGTTTGGGTGGCCCGGCCGCTGCTCGGCTTCCTGTTAGACCTCCTCCACCCTCTGGACCGACTGAACAGACTGTTACCAGCAGCTACACTTTTGGAGGACCAGGAGCTTCAGTGGCCGGTTCATGGTAAAACCCCTTTTCTCTATATTGTATTTTTATATAACCTCCTTATAATCGTTTAAAGCAGGCATGCCCAATATGTCAATCACACAGTGCACGTTGGTAGATCACCATGAAACACTCCACATTTTCTGTAGAGACTTCCACCTGGTTGTGAGACTTTTCTCCCCCTGTTGGCGATTTGCATTTATTCATCATTTTTGCATGAAACTGGCCGTGAATTTTCATTGGTTAATTTTGAGACATGACACAAGCCAGGGTTCTCGGTGTCTTTAGAGTTGGTTATTATTTCAGGCTGTTAGCTGTTTGTTTTTCCATACTGTTTTACTTGGTTGACAGCATTTATTGCTAATAATATCGACATGATGTGTGTAAAAAGGTTTAAACATTAAAGCATTAAAGCCTTATTTCCCACTCCAGGTGCAGAGGCCGCGACAGAGTCGTTGTGCGCATCAGGCCCAGCCCAATCATGGGTGTGGCTCGTGGATCTCGAGCGCACTGTGGCTCTACTGATCGGTTGCTGCCTCGGGGGAATGCTGCAGGGCGCCGCCCCCTCACACGAGGAACAGCAGACGGCTTACTGGCTCAAATCCTCGCTTTTCAGCAACGGCCTGGAAACGGACATTCCTCAGCTGGGTACCGACACTGTTTAAAAGCAATTAAAAGGCTCCTTTTGCTTTAAAAAACAAAACAGTGGCAATTAATAAGAATGTTTTGTGTTGTAGACACATCCATCAGTTCTCTGCTCGAGGCGGCTCTGTGTGGGAATGAGGAGAAGAAGCCGTTCGACTGTCCGCTGCGTGCCGACGTCAGCGTGCTGGTTGAACTGGCCCTCGGTTCCACCAAGGAGCCGACATATAGCCTCTGGACCAACATGCAGGACTTTGCTATCAGCAAAGGTGGGAGGTCAAGAGTTCATGGTTATATTAAGGGATTGTTATGCCTGTTTCCTGTGATTTCTTATGAATTGAACGCTGATAACTGAGTAACAGGTTTCCGGTTTCTCTAAAAAACAAATACTGCCATCAAGTGGACAAATTACAGAAAGCATTTTATAAAAAAAAGGGAAAATAATGTATTGTATATCACGCAGCGATACGAATGTGAATTGGTCCGAGGTGTGCATTATTGTAAGTGGCTCAGCCAATCAGATTTAAGGACCAGTGTGGGACCACTCCTTTCCTGTGATTTATTCACAGTGATACACAACCTTAATTGCCTTCTTGCATTGACATGAAAAGAAATATCCAAGGTTTATTTCATAAATGTGTTTATTTAAAACAAAATTTTGTAATACATTGAACTTTCACAATGTTATGTAGTTCGGGTTTTAAAAGGAACTTGATTACTAAGTAATCAGCTTGCTGATTTTATTTATCTGTATTTTCTGGTTTTAAATAATGTATTGTACTTCACGCATTGATACGAATGTGAAGCACCCTGAGGTATGTGTTATTGACAATGTCACCGCTGTGTGTTTATGGTGTAGATTGGGACAGTGCGACTATGGTGAATGAGGCGTTACTGGACACCGTGTCCCGCTTCGTTCTTGCAGCGCTTTTGAAACACACAGGACTGCTGGATCAAGCTTGTGGAGAGGGCAGGTATAAAGCACATTTGAAGAAATTGCAACATACGGAGCAAAACATCCACACCCCTTCTCTGTATTCCAAAAATGTCCCTGTGCAGCATTTCACACTGCCACTTTACAGCAATAAGGCCCTGGGATTGGGGTAAACTGAGGTCCTTTCTCTGTGGAGTCTGCATTGCCTTCCTGTGTCTGAGTAGGTTTCCTACCATATTCCAAAGATATGCTAATTGGGTACACTAGAGGCAATAATTAACCCCTGATTGGATCGTTTAGAAAGTTTCATGCTGGGAAATATATTGTAACAGTGATGCTATAACCTCACATCGCTCAGTAAACATAATTTGTTTTAGGTATCAGCCGTGTAAGCTGCTGACTGAAGTGTATCGCAGTGTGTACAAGGTGCGGAACCGTGTGCTGGCCTGCAAGAACATGGAGCTCATCCAGACTCGCTCACCATCCAGAGAGCGCCGGGTATGCAATTGTGCACGGGGACACCGTGCGCACCGCCGTCATGCACACCTGAACAATGCTGACCAACTCCATGCACACCGACACTGTCCGCACCACCACCACCACCATGCACACCTGTACCATGCTGACCTACACCATGCACACCAACAACATGCGCATCACCACTGTGTGCACCGCCACCATGCACACCTGCACCGTGCAAAATGAACACCATGTGCACCACCATGATGCACACCTGTACCATGCTGACCAACACCATACAAAACGTTACCGTGCGCGCCGCCACCCTACACACCTGTACCATGCGCACCGCCACCATGCACACTGACAACGTGCGCACCGTCGTCATGCACACCTGTACAATGCTGACCAACACCATGCACACTGACACTGTCTGCACCACCATGCACACCGACAACATGCGCATCACCACTGTGTTCACCGCCACCATGCACACCTGCACCATGCAAAATGACACCATGTGCACCACCACGATGCACACCTGTACCATGCGCTGACCAACACCATAAAAAAACGTCACTGTGCGCACCGCCACCCTACACACCTGTACCATGCGCACCGCCAACATGCACACCGCCATCATGCACACCTGTACAATGCTGACCAACACCATACAAAACGTCACTGTGCGCACCGCCACCATGCACACCTGTACCATGCTGACCAACACCATACAAAACGACACCATGCGCACCGCCACCATGCACACTGACACTGTGCTGACCACGACATCATGCACGCTCCACTATGCGCACATAAACACCGACAATGTGCAAACTCGTATGCATTCTTTATTGGTTGCCATTCTTGTCTACAGATCTCAGAGAACATATCAGCGGAGCTTGATGTACAGGACCAGTCCTTCACCCGCACGATAGACGAGGAGGCCGAACTGGAGGAGCGAGTTGACCGTGAGCGAGACCGCGATGATAATCAGCAGGATGAGGGGGAAGAGCGAGAGCATGAGGTCATGACTGCAGGAAGTGAGTAACTTCTAAAAGGAGCTTTTCAGTTTGTGCTTTCATTTCGTGCTCAAGTACCGTTATGCACACGGTTCTTGTCATCAGTGATTTAAGTGAATTTGTGTCATGTCTCTGCGGTGCAGAAATCTTCCAGTGTTTCCTCTCGGCTCGGGAGGTGGTAAGGGGACGGGAGAGGGTCCGCACAGGCAGCTCCACTGCTCAAGAGGAGAGTGTTCAGCCAGAACTGGAGTGTAGGACCAGCACTCCTTTACAGGAGCAGCAGGACCTCTACACCACCACGTGCAACAGCATCATCCATCGCTGTGCCTTGCTCATATTGGCCATCAGCCCGCCTCTTACACACAGGACCAATCAACAGCCTCTCTCGAGCAGTGCCATGCAGGAGGGAGTGGGCTTCATGACCAGGTGAGGAGATCCAGAATGTGTTCTATGTAACAAGTAGGTATAAACTGAAATTATATAATAACTGAAAATACATTCATAAATAATCTAATTCCATTGTCGAGAAAAACGAAGTGTTAAAAATGCTAATGTAGCAAAAATAAAAACAAAGAAAGCTGAAGATGTCAAATTTATTGTTAATTTGAATCAAAAACAGTTAGATGGTAAGAAATGCCATGCTATTAAATGTCTATGTACTTTTTTTTTTAATTAAAGAATGTATATATAATATCTTTGATCTATTTTCCAAATTAAACATTACATTTATTCGTTATAAAATGTGTATTTAAATGGAAATGTTACCTCCTTTTTAATCGATTTCCGATTTCACCAATTGTTTGCAAACGGATTAGCAATGAAAACTGAGGTTCCCTTCTATTTTTATTCGGCTCACTAACAATAATGTTATGTGCCATTTTGGGTAATTGCTTTCATGGTGGATTTACAGCTTCTTTTACACAGTTGAGTTGATCTGAACCTGACATACGGCCTGTTTGTGTTTTCAGGAGTGAGAGTTTATCGACCGACAGCCGTTCCATCCAAAGCAGTCTGAGTTACAGACTCACCAAATCCAGGAGTGAATCCGATCTCTCACAACCAGAGTCTGATGAAGAGAGCTATTCATTTGTAAGTGATGATACATTTACATTTGGTCATTTAGCGGACGCTTTTATCCAAAGTGACCTTCAAATATCTCAACTTAATTGGGGTCAGAACTCGGTTGATACAGCAGCCCTGGAGCAATGAGGTTTAAGGGTCTTGCTATATATAAAAGCATCGCGGTGGCTTAGTGGTTAGCACATTCGCCTCTTAGCCCTGGGGATTCCCGGTTCGAATCCCAATCTGGATGGAGTTTGCATGTTCTCCCCGTGTCTGTGTGGGTTTCCTTCGGGTTCCCCGGTTTCCTCCCACATCCCAAACACATGGTTTCAAGGTAAATTGAATGCTCTAAATTGCCTTGTATAGTGTGTGTATGTGTGTGTGGATGTGTGAGTGAGTGTGTACCCAGCGATGGATTGGCGCCCTGTCCTGGGTGTATCTGCCCAGCGCCCGAGACGTTCTCCCCTGGATGGGCATGGGGAACCCCCCCGCGACCCTCATAAAGAAATAAGCGGAATATAATGAACGAATGTGTGTATGTATGTATGTATATATGTATGTGTGTATGTATATATATATATATATATATATATATATATATATATATACTTCAAGTAGGCGTGTCCTAACTTCAATATATTATGTTTCAGAGTGGCAGGAGGAATGGTGACCTCGATGTGGTTTTTACACATAAATCAAGAGGTAAGTAATTAATCATGATCAACTTCCTTTGTCTGTCAGTGCAGGTAACTGAGCACTGCAGGCTGACTTCATTCCATTGTCTTCATCACGTCCATATTAGACACATGGGTCCAATCAAGTTTAAGTTTATTTATTTAATGATCTAGAGATGTTTACAATAGTACATCGTCTCAATGTAGTTTTATAGTGTAACCTGCTAAAGAACAAGCCACATTGAACAGGGGGACAGTGAAAAAAAATTCATAAAAGCATTTCTTGAAAGCAAAATTGCTAATAAACTGGTCTTCCGCAACATAATCTAGTCTGGTTTTTGAAATGAATGCTGATCGCAGAGTAACCAAATATTAGTGGCCAAATCACAGAATGCAATTTATTAAAATTATTGGGAAAATAATGTAATGTATATAATGCATTAATATGACTGTTAAGCGGTCAGAGATGTGCATTATTGATAATAATGTGACGACTGGACATTTTCATTTTATAAATACATAAGTAAATACAATATATTTATTTGCACTACATAAGAGGTCACTAATGGTGTGCTTGCAGATTCACCCAGGACAGGGTGCCAATCGATCACTGGGCACACTCACTCACACATACAAACGCACATTATATGAGGGCAATTTAGAGCAGGCAATTAACAGATATGAATTAAAAATAATAACTGAGCTTAAAAAGTTTCTCAGTGTTGAATGATGTGTTGAACATTTTCATACTGTGACTACTTTGAAGATGGACAGGGGATTTTGATTGGCGTTTGGTCTCTATTCAGTCATGATTTATTGAAAGTAATATCAAAAATTAATTTTCGATTTTGAGGAAAAGCATCTTCAAAACAGGAACCTTTCTGATCTACAAAGGGTTAAATCCCTGGTAATTTCTGTGTAATGGCATGTTCTCCACGAGTCTGTGTGGGTTTTCGGTCAGAAACAGAATTTTATCTGATAGAAATTCAGGTTGGTTGTGTGTTTATGATGGATTGGTGTAAACCAACTAGTAGCTCCTCATAATACTCAGTATTCTATGTAGCTCTGAGTGTCAAAAAGATTCGTGACCCCTGAGTTAGAGGATAAATTGAGTCAAGGAGGGTATGGACTTTGGCCTGACAATAACTGGACCCTACAAATTTTCTATTAAATACCTCTGCACTACATCATACTTCTAGGAAAACACAGACTGCTGTCAATTTACAACTACCTCGAGCCAAGGAAATGTAATCTCATTTTTATGCGCACCGTACATATAAATTTGTATGACCTTAAGGTTTACATCCGGCTCTGCTCTCAGAGAAAAAGGCGACTCTAGCCGATCACTGTTTCCACCCTAAGTCCAAATGAGGGCTTGACTGGCTTCACATTCTTCTTGTTGCTTCGTTTTATTAGTGGCTTGTCTAAAATCGCCAAAACCCAGTGTTTACATTTCACACACAACTTATTCACACCAGTATTACCTATGACTCCCGACCCATTTCAGATCTCCAGCTCGTTGCACTGGACTCTGCCGAGTGTTTCGGACGGCGTTCGGGACACGAGCGTCACTACAGCTCGCCTCAGTCGACCGAGGAATCCGACCTGGACCTGAACTGCACGTTGCACATTCACTCACTGATTGACAACATTGTCAACTTTGTCAGCGGTGACATTGGCAGTGTCTCTGGGTTCAAGGAACCAGAGGATAGCATGTCTACGAGTCCTCAAGCTACGATTCTAGCTATGGAACAGCAGCAGAGCAGAGCAGAGGTACATGCAGTGTATCCATGATTCGGTCATTACATCATTATGTAGGAGCAGTACATGTCATGTCATTCAAAGATTTAAAATTTTAGTTATTTACAATAGTAATAGTCTTAAAGCAGCTTTACAGAGTTCGAAACTTATTTCCCACAAAGAACACGCGTCAGTGGGATGAAAAACTCCCTGATATTTGTTAGCGGGGCAGCGATATATACACTGCTCAAAAAAATAAAGGGAACACAAAAATAACACATCCTAGATCTCAATGAATAATATATTTCAGTTGAAAATCTTTATGTAGTAGATAG
>JAOUQT010031389.1:0-11417 GCA_025769995.1 Xyliphius kryptos
GGTATATCGGCCCAGCGCCTGAGATGTTCTCCCTTGGATGGGCATGGGGAACCTCCCTCGACGCTCATAAAGGAATAAGCGGAAGATAATGAATGAATGAATGGTCATACTGTATTTTAATCAATGAATAATGACATTATTTGCCCCTCATTTTGATGTGCTTAGACCTTGCCCAGTACACAACAGGCTCTTTTGAACACAAGTTTCCGTCTGTAAATGGGCTAGTTTTTGTGTATTTATTATAAATATATTGTAGCTCTTACTTCAGATACTTCAGATAGATACTCTTCCAGCATAACAGGAATTGTAAGTGCCAAGTCTGTTTATTTGTCTAAATGCATGTTTTCTTTCATTGCAATGTCCATAGAGATAAGATGAGGATGTGCAGGGCAAAGAAGGGTACAGCCATTATTGTGTGAGAGATGGGCAGAGACAGGTGTGCCACAAAGCCAGGATGTTTGATGAGTTGTAAGAGGTTGAGTGGAAATAATTTGTAAGTTATGCAAGAGAAAGGCCAAGATGGGAGATTCTGTAGACAGGATAAAATGTAGATGTGCCAGAATGTAAAAGTAAGCTTCATAACAGAGAGACAGTCAAAAGCTTGCCTGAGGTGTGAGTGAGGCATATGGGGACAAATTTGAGCTATACC
This sequence comes from Xyliphius kryptos, assembly GCA_025769995.1. NCBI lineage: Eukaryota > Metazoa > Chordata > Actinopteri > Siluriformes > Aspredinidae > Xyliphius > Xyliphius kryptos. The sequence continues at coordinate 650 of JAOUQT010031389.1, forward strand.
GTCCGTAGAGAGCTGCTATGTCATAATGTATGCAAGAGACATGGTGGACGCAAGAGAGAGCCAGAAAGGTCAAATCTGTGAGTGGTAGTTGGTAAATTGTGAGAGGTGGAGAGAGAGCATGGCCTTTGAAATGCAACAGAAAGATGGAAAATATGTACTGGAGAGACAGAGGAAGAAAATATGGGTAACCAAGACTGTGCTTGAACCACTAATAACCATTTGAATAAACAAAGTGCTTGAAAACCTATTGGTTTTGCCCAGATTTATCTTTTTATTATTCTTGTGTAAAACGCATTGGGCAGCCAAGACTATAACTACAGACAACAGATTTGAAGGGTAAGTGCAGTTGATGTGCATCTTCTCTTATAACACTTTGGCATTATAGCGTTCTGGCTTTAAATTTCTCTTAAATGTTCATAGACTTCACACATTTTTTCCAGACTCCAAACAGTTTTGTCATTTGGACCTATAAGCTACAGCCACATTTCTAAGCATAATTTACAAAATCTGCTTTTGCAAACTAGTCCTTAGTTTTTCCGTCAACCCCATGTGTTTGGCTTTGAAAAATTCAACTGAGCATGCTCTTCAATAATTACCAAAAAAAGGCTGGACTTCATTCAGTCAGGCTGCTACATGCTACTGCTAATCCATATGTGAAAACTCGTTTTAATTCATCAATTATTGGAAAATATAAAACTCAAAAATAAGAAAAAATTCGCACACACATTAACCATCTTCACTGAGGAGGGATATAAAATTTGGTGCTCTTAAGTTTATAGGGGGTGCCATAACAGCTATATGTCTAGCTTTATTCTTTTAGTCTAACGTGATAATTGATTTTCTTTTTTTGTGTAAAAGCTCAGCTGTAGGTAGAAGTTGTCGTGATGTCGCTTGCTATATTAAGAATCAGATAAAAATTTAGCTGCAGGTCACCCCCTAAAGGTTTTAGGTATGTCTGTTGGGGTTACAAAGAAAAGTGTGTTTGTGTATGTGTGAGAGAGAAGATGAGAAGATGTCAGGATCCTCCTATCTTTAGATCTGAGGTCTAGGCTATAGCTAGACTCCCCTCTGTCTCCTGTCGACCCTTTCTTGAGCGCTATAACATCACAAAACTTCTTTGTCTCTGTCTTTATGTGGGGGATGGGGCACCACTTGCTGGCTTAGACTTTTTGTTTGGTCATTCCCACTCATCTCTTCACCTCCCTCTTTTTTCTTGTTTTTCCTCCTCTCTTCTATTTCATTTCAGTTTGGCTCCCCTTTTGACCACACCTCTTTTTTTCCACATATTTTCTAATTAGGGTGTACTCTTCCTCTTTGTTTTCTGACAGACTCTCTCTCTGTCTCTCTCTTGAGAGAGCTGACGGCCACATTTAGTTGGAGAAGGTGCACTCCTCCAGGTCTCGCTGGCTTAAGTAAATCCTGACTTTGCTTTCTATTCATTCATGTTTACTTTGAAGTTGAAACTTGACATTCTTGCTGTTGGGAGCCATTTGAAAGGCCAGTGGCACAAAGGGTGTGTGTTTTGCTGCTGTGTTAAGTAGAGTGCTAATACACTCAGCAGGGTGGTAGATTCCAGTCTTCGGTGCTTATCGTTTGCAAGAGCGGCTAAAATTAAGTTCTGAATAGACTTGCAAAGTGCAGATTTTTTGGAGAGGGCTTAAGGGTTTGACCTCATCCATGCCCAGGGATGTGCTGCCATCTGCATACTTAGTTTATTTTACTTAATGCAGTTGTATATCAAATTAAAAATAATTTGCAATATCCTTGTTGTCTGTTGTCTCATATTTGATATTTAGCATTGGAGTCGTTTAGAATTTATGCTGGTGCAAATCAAATCGCTGACATTTCAAAGCATTGCTCATCAGGTAAATAGCCTACATGTTGCAACTTGCCCTGCTGAAGCATATGGTGCCCTTAGGGCAAAGACTACATCCACACAATTACGTTTTCCTTTAACAAGGTATTATATTAAATCACTGAATACATGAACATTTAGCTTTGTGTCTGGAAAAAAGTATTTTCTGTCCTACCATGCTAAAAATTATGGTAACACGTTCTTTGAATCTGGTATTCACAACTTTTTAAACAAAAACTTGTTCAACAAAACAAAAGTAACAAATAAAATCAAACAAAAAATATTACTCTGGATGTAGCCAACTTGTGCCAATTTTCTATGTTTAAGTGGATTTTTATAAACTTCTGTTTCCTTCATCCCATTTTTTTAGTTGCAGACTGCATACCTATGCTGTTTACACACCTGTTTCAGAACCATTACATGAGCAAATTACTAGACAAAAGAAAGAAATGTGTCGTAGTTGTGGTTATGGGAATTTGGCATGAAATCCAGTGGTCTAACATCAACCCCGCTGAACATGTATGGGGTGGATTTAAACATTCTCTTTTTTTTTACAATCAGGGCCAATGTCTGTTTTAAATGGAAGATCACAACTTTACAACTTTTTGAAATCCTAAAATGTGGAATTAAGGTTTTTAATTTAAGGTCTTTGATTTGATTAAGCACAAATCAAATAATGACTTTAATTCATCAGGTGCAGAATACCACAAAATACAGAAGTTGTTATTGTAAGCTATATGAATCACTGGGTAGTTTGAGTAAATTAAATGCTTTTAAAAGCAAATGAGCCGTTTTTAGAGGGGCGGAATGTAAGTAATAATTAAAGGCCTGAATTTAGGGCCATGGCCTGGAGACATCATTTCAGTGCTTTGTTTTCACTTTGAAACAAAAAAAATGTGGCACAAAGACCAGCCAGTGTGTTTTGGGTTGGTATTAGTTTAAAATTTGTGTACCATATTGTGTTGTTATTGTATAATGTTCACTTATTAAGCTATTTGTGAGATTTGTGTCTAATGCATCCTTATCTACTGGAAATTTTGAGTGTGAAAGGTGGATCAGACAGATCAATAAAAAATTCTCTAAGCTCATCTTTTCTCCTTTTCAGTAAAGTCTTGCTATAAATGACTTATATAATAGTAGCAAACATGCACATTCACTCACTGTTACTTCATAACTTGAAGTCTGGCTGGTTAAAGTTCTTTAACATTTTTTATTGAATCTTTTGTTTTAATTGCTTAAATGTAATGCTAACAATCATGATGGAAAAAGCACATATAACGTATACACACACACACATACACCCTCGACAGGGTGCTAATAACGCACTCACATACACGGACTATAAGGGCAATTTAGGGCAGCCAATTTACCTTGAATCCATGTGTTTGAAATGTGGGAGAAAACCCATGCAGATAAAGGAGTACATGGAAACTCCACCCAGGTTGGGGTTCAAATTGGGCCTCCCCAGTGCTGAGAGGTGAATGTGCTAACCGCTAAGCCACCGTGCCGCACACAAGTACGTACGTATATGTATGTATACACATACAATCTTTTAAATTACTTTGTTAGCATTACTAATTTATTGGCAAAATTGGTTTAAAAGCTGTGAATGTGTGAAAATAATGTAATCATAAACACCTGATAAAGACATTTACATGAATATCAACAGCCACTTAATATAATATAAGCCTTAGCCTTTTCATGTGACTACTGATATTTATTTTAGCAGATTTCTGTAACGTGACCGTCTATGCGAGGAGAATTAATTTAGCTATGAAACTAAATCATGTAAGTCAAACTAAGTAATTTATTACCCCTTTTTTTGTTCTAGTTATTTTTTCATTCCGCTTGGTGTAGTAATTTCTACACGACAGATTACAATGTCCTATTAATTACATTGATTCTTGTAAATGTGTGTGCATGGTTTATTTATATATATTACAAAATAGTCAGCAGAAATTTTCAGCAAAAATTTCACAGACATATAAATGGTCTTAGTCATCGATTCACTGTTGTTCGAATTCACGATCTTTCTGTGTGGGAATGGGCTTACTACCTACAGTCCTCTCTCCCTATGTCTTAATTACATGGAGGGTTAAAAGAAGGATTTATGGGCTTTCCACAGCTTGCAATTCTGGCCTCACATAGCACAGCCAGTTCCTTTAGGAGCGGAAATTCAGGTGGATTACAAGCCTACGTAATGGTAGGGCATGCTTGCCAGCTCTCTCTTTTATTTTACTCATAATCAGAACATGTCATGACCATTAAGTCCTTTCATTATCACAGAATAAAACTGATATTTTAAAATGAGAAAGTGTAGCTTGTATTTGAATCATTGCCTTTGGTTTTTCAACCATATGTAACAGTTGTCCAGCTCTGACGAAGAGCAGGCTTTTATTTGTCCATGAATTAAGTTGAGATATGCTAACGTAACGCTTGTAGCAAACAGTATGTTGATGTCTATCAGATTTCGGTGTCAAGTAGTACAGATGAATCTACAGTCTAACACTGTTAACAGAATCTTCAATTCCATACAATTGTGTTTTTGGCTTTACTTCACACCTAAATAGATCAAATAACAGATCAAATAACAATAAGGTTGTTGATAAATTCATTATCCTCCACTTAATCCTCTACGAGGGTCGTGGGAGGGTTCCCAATGCCCATCCAGGGGAGAGCGGCTTGAGTGCTGGGTAAATACACTCAGGACAGGGCACCACTCACAGACCATTGGGGGCAATTTAGAGCAGACAATTTATATTGAATCCATGTTTTTGGACCGTGGAAGGAAAATTAAGAACCTGGAAAATTGAGGATATGGAAACTCCACCCAGATTGGGATTTGAAGCGGGAATCTCTAGATCTAAGAGGCAAAAGTGCTAATGACTAAGCCATCATATTACCGGTTGGCAAATTATGTACAATATTTTATTCATGCACGAACATCTATAATACAAGGCACTTAGTGTATGTCATTGCTGTAATTCTAAAAATAATAATGGTTTGATTTCTATAGCGCCTTTTAGAGCACCCAAGGATGCTTTACAGTAAGGAGCATATGACTATCATTTTATATATAAATATATAATATGAAGAAAAGGAATGGTGTATAGCAAGTGGCACACGGTAAGTCACGGGTAGAGCGAAGAGTACAAGGTGGGGCAATTGGCATGTGTGTAGCGGGGTGGGACTGGCGCGTGCACTTGGTGTGAGAACTCGAACACTTTTTATTTTTTAATTTTACCATGAGTGTATGTATGTATGTATGGTAAACACAAAATGCAATTTGTAAATGATGTTTGTTATTAAGTGAGACAAAACATCCAAATCTTCATGGCCCTGTGTGAAAAAGTGATTGCCCCCCCCCCTTCCCCTTGTTAAAATGTACTATAATTTTGTTTTTTTCATACCTGAGTACATTGTCTCTAGCCACACCCAGACCTGGTTATTGCCACACCTTTTCTCAATCAAGCCATCACTTAAATAGGACTTGCCTAACAAAGTAAAGTCCACTTAAAACATTCTTTAAAGCTACACATCATGCCGAGGTCCAAAGAAATTCCGGAACAATTGATAAAGAAAGTAATTGAGATTTTTCAGTCTAGAAAGAGTTATAAAGCCATTTCCAAAGCTTTGGGAATCCAATGAACCACACTTACAGCCATTATCTACAAATGGCAAAGACATGGAACAGTGGTGGACCTTCTGTCTGGCCTCCTAAAATTACAGCAAGAGCGCAGCGACGACTCATACAAGAGGTCACAAAAGACCCCACAACAACGTCCAAAAAACTGCAGGCCTCATTTGCCTCAGTTAAGGTCAAAATTCATGCCTCCACCATCAGAAAGAGACTGGGAAAAAATGGCCTGCATGGCAGAGTTCCAAGAAGAAAACCACTTCTGAGCAAAATTAAATTATTTAAACACAAACATGTTTTATACTATATAGTTTTTTTTTATTGTGTACTTTGTATTGTATTATATTTTTAATCTTGAATCTTAATTCTTGAATAAGGTTCGTAAAATTCTATTGGAATATGCACTTTATATATATATATATATATAATGTAATCATTTAATTTGCCACTAGAGCTCAATATGAACTCAAGCACCGAACATGCATTATGAACAAACTTTGTGGGAACAGTTTTCTATTTCAATATGTATACCCCTATGCATAATGCCCATAAGCATTGGGGTGATTTGAACTTTGTGTGGAGAAACCTGCACACACTTTAAACACTATATTAAACGCTTATGGCTCTCTCGTTCAACATCATTGTCTGACCACATTCTTTTTTGGCAAATAGGCAAAAAATCCCCAGACAATTATGTTATGTATGTTTATAATACAGCAAAAATTTACTTTCAAATGCCTTTTTTATTGTTTGAAATATTATTTTTGAATAAGGTGATGTGATTTTTGTTTTAAAAAAACAGCCCATAAAGTGGATACCGTGTTGCTGGTCACAATACAATATTTTTCATCAGAGCTGTAGCTTTCGACCATATTAATTGTTGTAATTTCACAAAACAGAAGAAAGTTGTAGACATGACTTATAAATCAAGACATTACAAAGTCTAAAAGAATGCACTTGTTCATGATCTTAGAGGTGATAATTACTGTATTCTGTACATCCTCTGCATAATACATACAACGTGACGGAGAATGTGAGTTCCTGTATTATTATCTGTATGCCCTTTAGCCATTTGCTCTATAAAGTGGTGGCTTTCTTCTCCTGGCTTTTCGAGCCTTGTTTTAGGTGTAGCAGCTGTTTAATAGCAGGCTGTGTTCTTGTACTTCTCAAAGCTTTCCTTACTCCCAGCAGATAAGGTCAGTCCATTTAACATGCATTTTTGTCCAGAAGGGCTTGGGAGGTTGACAGGTTCAGGATTGTGTAGAAAATGTAATTATCATGCCTTGCAGATTAATTTTAATCCCTTTCAAATCTTTGTAAACAAACCAGCACGTTTTCTTTTTGTCATCAAAGCGATTCATCTTTTGGGGTTTTGTCTCTTTATAGACTACTTAATTTGAGTTTTATGGTGTATATAACTATAATCTGAGCACGTTTGTAAATATTAAACATGAATTGACATCATATTTAAGACAATTTATGTTCCAGGTGTTTAGGGATAGCCTCTTAATGGTAGTTTTTTGCTCTGTAAGAGGGCTGTACCTAAAAATAAATTTTTATTTATTTATTTAAAAAAAATATATATATATATCGCTTAAGCTAACAATTAGCTTTCTCGATTAGTTGACTATTACTCTGTATGTATGTTTTGGGAATTTCAAAGTAATTTCTACAAAATAATTGCAATAATTTCTTTAATGCACAATCTAATGAATTTTACATTATTTTAGCTTCTTAAATGTAAACAAAAATAAAACCTATTTAGTTCACTTGAAAATGTACAAGTTTAAGTGAATTGATGGAAAATCTCGCGGTCGCTACAGAAATTCAAGGATGTGACGTGTGATGTCTTTGCTGGAAAACATATGAATAACACGCTATTGAGCGCGAGGGATAACGGGCTAGGATTGTGAATGTTCCAGCACTGGTTCATCAGATTCAGAAGATATCTATCAGAAAGAAGAGAATGAATCTGCAGTGACATTCAGCTGTATAGATTTAAAACAGAGGCAGAAGAGTCCACGTTAAAAAGCCGCCTTGATGCAAGTTTATGCAAATCGACTTATTTTTGTAATCGATTATGTTGACCCGATTATGTTACTGTTTTAAATGGTTTTTGTTTGTTTAGTGACAGGACAGTATATTAAAAATAATTAGGTATTGTTTTGATAAATGCATGTCTCCTAGTTTAGTTTCTATTACAATTTGCCCGTCCCAGTGCTTGGTAAAGGGTTGCGGGAACACCATGTACAAGCCGTCCATTATAATACAAATGCACATTCAAACCTAGGGGTTATATGGGGTCACTTGTTCATCCGACTTGCATGTCTTTGCAATGTGGGAGGACATTAAAGCTCTTGGAGGGAACTCAACAGACATGAGGGGAGTGCGAGGCTTGGATTGGCAGCGGTATAGAGGTTTTTACTACAGAGATGGATAGGAAATAATTGTAAAACATAGTGAGAAACAGGGAAGCTTATGGGGTATATTTTTTATATTTTGATTTTTGGGGAAAAATTTTTTTTAATTTATAATTTTAAAAATGATTTGTGAAAAAAAGGTTTTATTTATTTTAAAATATCCTCTTCACTTCTCGGATTTTACTACTTTGCACTTTTAGCCATCCATCCCCCACGCTTACACACACATTTTTTCCTGTTACATGGCAGGAGATGACTCACAACTCGCAAGAAGACAACAAAGTCAATAAAACATAATAACAGTTTTGTTATTTTGAAGCTCACAGGTTATAGCTGAGCAGCAAAATTGCATGATTTTTCCAACCAATCTTTTTTCAGTTAAAAAAAGGTTAAAGGTCAAAGGTTAAAAATAAAATGTAAATGAGGGTACCCTTTGATTTCAATCACACGGACATGTGCATTTAAAACAGCAAATCTCAACTGGAGGGCCGCAAGACAAAAGTGGGTGGGTCGTGGATAGCTTGTAAAAAAAAAAAAATTATATTTAATGCTCATCTGATTGTGTTCTCATATATTATGGGGACGAGACCAGAGGGCCACATTTCAAACATAAGGTAACCCTTTCCTTTAAATTTGTGGTAAAGATCTGTGAAATGCTAATATTATTTTTGGGGTTGTATACTTCTGACTATGAGAAAATGTTGGTCTTGGGCTAAGACCAGTTGAGAACCCCTGCTTTAAAATGATCAATATACATACAATTACTTTATTTTTAATTAGGTTAAATTTTAGGCTCCATCCTCCACAACAGATCTAGTTTCTCATGTTGCCACTTTATTAAACTTAATTTTGATTAAACACACACACACACACACACACAGATGGTGTATATGTATCCATCATCACACACCTTAAGATAAAGTTTTGTTAATGACTATTACAATCAGGACGGCACAGTGGATTACTGGTTAGCAAATTTGTCACTCAGCACCGGATTCCTGGTTCGAATCCCAATCCCCAGTGTCTTTGTGGGTTTCCGCTGGGTTCCCCGGTTTCCTCCTACAGTCCAAAAACATGGATTCAAAGTAAATTTACTGCTCTAAATTGCTTTATATAGTCTGTGTGTGAGTGAATGTGTGCCCAGTGACTGATTGGCCCCTGTCTTGGATGCCTAATGCCTGAAATATTCTCCCCCTCTCCCACCTTCTCCCATAGTAAAGGAATAAGAGGGAGATGTCTGAATGAATGAATTACAATCATTACTTTTCTTGCCTTTTTTTGTTTGTTCATGTATTCATTTGCAGTGTATTTGTTCGTGCCACTGCTGATCATTAATGATTGTGGATGATATTAGGCAAACATTTTGGCAAAATTGTTTATAACATTATTTAAATATAATCCTATATTTCGGCTAAGGCCATTTTGATTGCACTCCTTTTTACTTTATTCGCAATATATGCTGTTGCAATAATAAATGTCACTATCAAGATCTGTGCTTCCTTTTTTCTATAAAACACATGCAGGTTCAGACTAAACAGTCTTTACATTCTTTTTAAATATATTTGTTCCACCTAAGAGTTGAAGAACTTTGTTAGATCAGCTGATAGCACGTTTTGTTTAAGTGTTTCTTTCTTTCTTTTTTGACTGGTTTAAGTGTACTTGTATCCTCACACAAGCATCGTCATGTTCAACTGTAATTTCTTCTAGACCTTAAATAGTTGGAAGTTACTTCACATATGCAACTGATTTAATTAGTCAGACATTAAAACAAGCAACAACTGTTTCAAATCGCTGCACGGATGTTTTTACTCCTGCTGCTGACCTTGACCCTGAGATAGAAGGACTCTTTTAATGCTAAAAGAACAGCTGGTGGTCAAAAGCGTGCGTGCATGATTTCTCACCCTAAAACTCAGGACAGAAAAAGGTTTAATAGACGTTTTACAAACTTTACTCAGAACTGTGGTCTGTTCAGCAGTACAACTTGAAAAGCAGAATTAATTCTATTAAAGTGACTCCTTTTTTAATTATCTGAGGTTGCTGACCTTGATTAGCATATGTTATCAGGTTATGTGACCCATACAGTGATGAATTAAAATTCTCAAGTTAATCCCAGGTGCACTGAATTTACCAATGTGGGTCATTGAGCAAGACCTTTAACCATTGCTCCAGGGCAGCTTTATCAACCCTGTGTTCTGACCCCTACAAAGTTGGGATACTTAAAAGTTGCTTTGGATGAAACTGTCAGCTAAATGATAATTAACCTAATTCATTAGCAAAATTTGTTAGCCTGTTTTTACCCTAAATTGTTTAACAAATGAATATAAAGACATGAGCGATCAAAATAATGTATAAGAAGTGTTTTTGGTGCAGCCCTTTAAAAACGAAAATTTATGCAATTAAAGATGATGAAAATGTATTTTTGCTATGGGTGTAACGTACACAAAATTCACGGTTCGTTTCGTGTTATGAACTTTACGGTTCCGTACAAATTCAGTATGGTGGGGGTGGGGATGATTCTGGTGTCAGATGTTTTGTTGTCGAGCTCTTTTATTAAATGCTCAAAACCAGGGTCCTCCGCTTTTTGCTGCTTCAATGTAACATGGGTTTGTTTTTTTAAAAACACTGCTCAAAAAAAATAAAGGGAACACTTAAACAACACAATGTACCTCCAAGTCAACCACACTTCTGTGAAATCAACCTGTCCAGTTACGAAGCAACACTGATTGTGTATCAATTTCACTTGCTGTTGTGCAAATGGGACAGACAACAGGTAGAAATAAGAGGCACTTAGCAAGACCCCCCCTATAAAGGAGTGCTTCTGCAGGTGGTGACCACACCCCTTTTCTCTGTTCTCAT
>JAOUQT010031399.1:0-11417 GCA_025769995.1 Xyliphius kryptos
TTAGAGCATTCAATTTACCTTCATGTTTTTGGGATGTGGGAGGAAACCGGAGAACCCGGAGGAAACCCACGCAGACAAAGGGAGAACATGCAAACTCCACCCAGATAGGGATTCGAACCGGGAATCCCCAGCACTGACGGGCGAATGTGCTAACCACTAAGCCACCATGCAGCCCTTTCGAAGATTTAAGATTTTGAAAAAAAAACAAAAAACCTAACCCTACATTTTTATTTACATGGATTAAGTTAATATGTGCTGAAGTTTGTTTTTTTTTATAAAAGATTTATTGATTCTTATTTATAAAATCAATTAAACATGAAATTTCCCCACCTACCTTGTCTTCTGTTGAAATTTCAATATCTACTCTCTGAGACAGGAACCCTGTCCATCAGCGGTACAGTAACACCTTACAGAACCTTCTTTGTATTACAGAACGTGGTCTTGAGGTTTACTCCTGGTCCGATCCGTGCTGTAGATGGAGATAGAGACATCCTGACGCCACTGACCTTCACCATTCTCTCAGGTGAACTCTGTAAATTCTCTCGTGAAACCACACTATACTTTACTGAATCAGTTACATCATAAATAACTTTCTTTAAGGATTTATTGAGCATGAAACGTGTAAATGTTCTTCAGGGGATGATAACGGCAGATTCACCATTAACCGTGAGACGGGAGAGGTCACGCTGCGGCGGCGTGTGGAAAACAGACTGCTGGTGTCTCCTTTCAGACTTCAGATCCTGGTACTTTGGGATTGTTCATTAATCAATCATTGAGTCATTTATCCCGATCAACTGTTCTGTCTCGGTTCATTTTCTGACAGGCAGCCCAAGCTGATGACCCCAAAAAATTCACAGGGACCTTAGCTACGGTGCATGTGGTGGCACCGAACCGCTACCCTCCCTTCTTTAATAAAACTATTTATAAGGGTTTTGTGACGGAGAGCTCCAGCGCTGTGACGCTCGTCTCCACCTATGGAAACCAGGTGCTTATTGTCCAGGCTACAGACAGAGACTTCAGAGATGTACGGTGATTAGAAGTTCCTTCTTCTTACAAATTAAACAGAAATAAACAATAAATAAAAAAGATCCTGATGTGAACAGCTGTATTATTTATAGTGTGAGTGCATTGTTAATATCTCATGTTCCTCTGTGTAAGTTATTTTGTAATACCCTGCAGGGAATCAACCCCAAAATCACTTATGACCTTCGTCCTGTGGCCTTTAGCAGCAGATTGTACCACATCACTGAGAGTGGCGTTCTAATAGCAAAAAGTGGAACCCTTAAAGCTTTCGACAGACACATCCTTGAGGTGACTGACCATAATGCTCACCAATAAACCTTAAATAACACACAACGTGTTGTTATTATTATCATTGTTGTTGTTGTAATTATTATTGTTAGGTGGTTGCAACAGACTCTGAGTCAGGTGAGGTTATTAATGCCACGGTGGATATTGAAGTTTTACCGACAGGACAGAAAGGTAAGCATTGTTCCAGCCTATCCATTATAAAGAGCCATGACTCTGTTTTTGAAAAGTTTAGATTTGATTGGAAACATTATAGATGTAGTTGATTAAGTAAGAAGCTTTTTCACTGTATGATGATTTAGAGTTACTTCCACATAGATATTGTGAAGCAGATGCTCATTTGACAGTCTTAAGAGCTCAGAAGCAGAATAAATCAGATTTCTGACTCAATACTCGGAATTCTTTAACAGTACCGAAAGGCCCGTTTGAAGAGGAGCGCCTCTTCGGGGAGGTAAATGTCAGCATAGCTGGAGGTTTTGCAATTCTGCTGCTTCTCATGCTGGTGGTGCTGTGTGTACTGCCATTCTTCAGAAGGTGTAAACACAGGGATGACCCCGGAGACAGAGGCCCTGTGGCACTGGGAAAACACCCCAATGTGGTAAACAATCCCGCTGTAGTTTATAGTTCCACTCCAAATAAATGACTACTGCATGTTTTTTGACATCTCATTCTGAACCTGTGGGCATTCAGGTAGGTCTTTACTCCTAATGTAAAGCTGTGTGACTGGAGTGAGTGTGTGTGAGATCCACCTGATCAGGCCTTTACAGGGTTACTGTCATGCTAGAACAGGAAGGACTCTCCTGAAAGCATTACTGAGGAAAATCCCCGAAGAACAGGATAAAAGCCCATATTCACCTGGTTCTAATGTGTTGTAGAGCCTGTAACTGTTTCAGAATGCTATTATGTTCAGTGTACGTGTTCTTAACCCTGCTATTACTGTTTCTGTCTGCAGGAACCCTCGTCTCCCATTTTGACTCATCAGCTCGCTTAAGGATCAGTTCCTGTATCTAAGGTCTGAGTAGCCTGCTGGGTTTGTGGTTCACAATTACATTATTTAGTTCTAGTGAATGGTTACATGTGGGACTGTATAACGGAACACTGTTCCCAGTAAGGACCTGCTGTGTGGTGAGGTTTAAGGAGGAACCTCCAGTAAACTATGCAGCCATTGGACCTTGTGCTAGCAAAACAGTGTGATATTGATGTTTTAATAACGGAATGTAAATCAGTCACCAAACTGTGGAGACTGAAGTGAAACTGTCCTGTAACCTGTTCATCTTCAGCCAGCTGATGCTTTATTATTATTATTACATGAATATTTTCTGCTTTCCTTAATAATGATGTATGAATATTATTCCTTATGCTTTTTCTTTATATATTGTGAATTTTAAAACTGTTATTGTGACTATAATGTAGATATTTGCTGCTAATAATAATAATAATGGCAAAGTATCTATATGACAGAAGAACACAGACATGTTAAATATATTTTATTATTATTGTATTGTAACACAAATATTTATCTGAGGGATTTAGAAGGTAATGTGAGAAGTGACAATACCGGGGACATTAATATGTCAACTCATCACTTCAGTACTAATCACAGTCAGCAGTTAATACACTGTTTATAGCATGTAGATGTGGTAAGAACCTGCACCCTCAACCCTCTGAAGCTTTAGAGGCATCTTTTGTTTTAGAAGCTTTTGCTGAGCTTTGTTTTTTTGTCCCTACCATTATTTCCTTCAAGTCTCCTGGTGGTGCCAGTGCCAGGCAAGGGTTCCATATTACATGTATTTTTAAAAAATATTTTTCATAGAGTCCCAAGCCCGACAGAGGGTGAGGGTTGTGTCAGGAAGGGCATCCGGCATAAAATCTTCATTAATTGCACATTGCACCAGTAAGAGCAGAGTGTGAAGGTTTAATCCGGCAAGAAGAATGGCTTACAATCCCTCTGACCACTGTGCAGGACTTGTAGATGTCATCCCCAAGATGAATTGATGCTGTATTGGCTGCAAAAGGAGGTGCTACACCATACTAATAAATTATTGTGGTCTAAAACCAGGTGTTTCAGGTCCATTGTCCAATATGTGTGTGTGTATTTGTACACATATGTTTATTTGTCTATGGTATTTTATATTTTGTCATTTTTCTTTTGGCAGTACAAATGTAATTATTTGTCATGCTAATAAAGCATCTTTTGAGTTTTTTTGAGTGAGTGTCTAGCGATTAGATAAGCACCCTGTCCTGCTGGGTGTTCGAAATGTTCTTCACTGGATGGGCATGAAGAACTTCATTGCGACCCTGAGGATAAAATTAAGCAGAAGATAAAGAATGAATTTATCATGACCTGACCCTCCAAATTTATGGCGCCACAATCTCTCCAACCGACTCGGTTTCGCCCGTTCCGGCAGATTCATTCTGTACAACATCAAAAGATCAGACCTTTAATAACTGAACAGGCTATTTAGCTGCTGGTCCAGGCCCTCATCCTATCCAGGCTTGACCATTATAATGCTTTGCTCGCCGGTCTCCCAACTTCCAGAACTCTGCAGCTGATTCAGAACTGCAGCCTGACTCGTGTTCAACCAGCCCAAGCAGTCTCCTGTCCCTCCATTCAATATTTTTTACCTACAGGACAATCTCTGGATCTGCCCCCTTTTATCCATCTTTCCAAAATTCACAATCATGATCGGATTATGATCAGTTTAGAGGATACTACAGAGTAGCTGGTTTCTCCTTTACCACTGACTGTGTTGTTCTCTCATTTTGTAAGTCGTTTTGGATAAAAAAAAAAAACTCAGCGGAATGACAAAATGTAAATGAATGAATGGTCATGGTCTGACCAGAATATCTTAACCGTGTTACGTCTGTTCAAAATGTTCAAAAGAAAGAAGTAAAGTTATTACGATGTGTCAGTCTGTTCTGTCTGGAGCGTTGTGTTTGATGTTGGAAGTGGGCGGGGTTTGATGTGTAGCGCTCGTGCTGTAATCTGCTCTCTCCTCCATTACAGTGGAGCGTCTGCTCGGTTCTACAGCGCAGGCCCACAGCAGCGCAGCCGCTCTGAGGTTAGTACCCTACCGCGCAATCTCAGACTATTTCAGGCTCGGCGCAGCCGCACCAGCGCTCTCTGCAGCGTCCACCCCGTTCCCAGGATGCGCCGCGGTCCGGCTGCTGCACTGCGCGCCTCTGCGCCCGGGTTTCGTCTACGCCGTTCTCCATTTTGCACTTAAAACGTCTAAAAGCCGGCGCGGGTGTAAAAGCGACCGCTTTCTGAGGCCTGGGCCTGTCAGTCACCCCGCCGCGCCGCGGCAGAAAACGAGTTCAAACCGGCTAGCCGTCGCCTCAGGATGCTGCCCGACCTTTCCGCATCTAACCGGTCGCGAGGGACTAGATAAAGACACTAACGTGGTTATCTATCCGCATAGAACTAACCCGAAATCATTTACACCCGATTATATGATTTTAACCAGCACCGCCGCGGACAGAAAATCGTAAACAACAGAGTTCCGCGTAGCTAAGTCGTTAGCATGTCAGTCAGAACCGGTATAGTCGATAAACAGCAAATATTCATTAGACTTACGATATCTAAATAAAGTTTTATATTCGCAGTCTCAACATTTATCACTTACGTTTACAGCTAAGAAGTCCGCATTTATTTAACTCTGTTATATTTAATGTTAGCATGCAGCTTGCGCGTTAGCATACGGCTACCAGTTAGCATTATGGCTTCAGTATGTAAACAGAATAGGTTATTTAAATCGTATTACATATAGCTGAATATGTACTTTACCAAAGTTTACCTCGTGTACTTCTTCACTTGACATTAATTGTGTGTTTGCATTTCATGTTTTTTTGTTATGTTTTGCGTATAAACTGCTGAACCGTTCTATCATTTTTTAATTATATGTTCTGACGAGTTTACTTTGAGAGAGTTTAAACTTTTAGATAAAATGCATTTAGGCAGTTTTAAAAACTCTGGTTTATTGATTAATATGCAGTTTAGTCCAAAACCTGTTCTTACAACATTCACTCCTTTGGAAAGGCCTCATGGAGGGTCTGTAGAAATGAAGGTTCTTGTCGAGCAAATACTTTTAATAACATCAGACATTGATGTTGGGTGAGAAACAGGTCTGGCATTCTGCAATTAATCATTTCTAATGTTTTCGTGAGCTTTTTGTACATGTATGGTTAGACAGCCACAGAATGAAAAAAAACTGACCAAAAACCCAGGGTCTGGCTATGAGGGATATAAATCTTCAAATGTTGAGAAAACTAAAAGATAATTTTCATTGTATGTCTAGTTCTAGTGCTTAATCAGTCTCTAGCTAAACGATCATCCAGTTCCTCTGTACTGTTGACTATAATTGGAACCACTAACATCTCTGAGAGTTCCATGTGACCAGAGTGTAACTTCTGTTTCTCTTAGATACCAAATACCAAATTGTTATTGGTGCTGTTCTCAATTGAAATCAACTTTTTTCATTTTTCATGGATCTTCACTCCAGTTTTAAAAAAAAAAAATGCTTTTCTCATATTAAATACATAAGTAATGTCTAGCTATGTAGTCGCTATTTATGCACACTTTAGTCCTTATTTTTATGTAACTATTTTCATTGTGATGGATTTTAATTGTACGTTAATGTGGACTGTATTTTTATTTATTATTTTCCTTTAAAGCTATAACTCTGAAACAAAAATGTAACTACAACCCAGTGATCCCATTAAATATCAAATAAACAATGGTATTCTGCATTCAAACCAATAAAGTTCAGCTGAAAGGATGGACTTTTTGCTTGTAATTCACTAACAAAAGTTGGCCATGTGGCTGGGCAGTTCAAATAAATCTGGAACTTATAAGTTCTACAGAAGTTCAAAGTCTGGTTTCGGTAATGGTGATAACATTAAAGAAAATCGCTGTGTGTTTCAGTTTAAGCAAAGAGAGTGATGGATGACCACACGGTGCATCAGACAGATCACATGACCACTATAGAGGCTCACACGGTCTCTCAGCAGGTCCATGTGTCAACCTACACAGATCACAGTATGCTGAGTGCAGACGAGGACTCGCCCTCGTCCCCTGATGATGACACCTATGATGATTCTGATATCCTTAACTCGGCGGGAAATGATGAGGTTACTGCCCATTTAGCAGCTGCAGGTATGGTTCTCCACTCTCCTGTGAGTGACCTTTTTGAATTATGTCCTGTGGTTTAAATTTAAAAAAATTGAATGAAAAAGACTTTTCTCTCTAAAGGAGCAAAAAATATTCCTAAAAAAGTCTCTGTATTAAAAGATTTTAATACAGAGAAGGTTTTAAATAATTGAATGTATGTGAGTGTGTGAGAGAGAGATACTTTTTGCATCTTATTTTAAATTTATTATGACCAGGTTGTCAGCATTTGTACCAGAACATGTAAACATTTTAATGTTTCTATTGAAAAAACAAAAATGTTTTTTTGTGCTCCGTACTTACAGATGTAAATAATTTTTTTGTTCGACACCTCCCACAGGTCCAGTTGGAATGGCAGCTGCTGCCGCCGTGGCAACAGGGAAAAAACGTAAAAGGCCGCACATCTTTGAGTCAAACCCATCAATACGCAAACGACAGCAGACTCGGCTGCTCAGGTGAGGTCGAGGGGTGTGTGCAGGTAGGGCAGCAGGCTTATCCACTTAACCCACTCTGTGTTTTCAGGAAGTTGAGAGCTACACTGGATGAATACACGACCCGAGTCGGGCAGCAGGCCATTGTTCTCTGTATTTCTCCCTCCAAACCCAACGCCGTCTTCAAAGTGTTTGGTGCAGCACCACTGGAAAATGTGGCAAGTCTTCTTCTCATTGAATATTAAATTTTTTCCTTAACAACTTCATTTGTGAATAATTTAATAACGTTAAAATGATTTGTGAATGACAGTTCTAATCTTAATTATAAAAATAAAACATTTTTTTCATTTTAGCTAAGCTTTAGTCCAACACGTAAATAACCTCATAATTAAAGGTCACAAAACACTCAACCTAATAAAATACCTTGCCATCACAAAATGGGGGCCAGTCACACACTGCTACTCAACTTATACAGAACATTTATCAGAAGTAAAATGGACCATGAAAGCATCATATGATGCAGCAAAAAAATCCTATTTAAAGTCTAAACACTATACATCACAAAGGAATCATACTTGCCTTGGGTGCATATGATACAGCTCCAGTTGAAAGTTTGTACATTAAAGCACAATAACAATCATTGGACCACACAACACTAAAACTGACTTTACGACATGCTGTTAAAACTGTAAGCAATCAGAAAAACCCAACATACAAGACAATCTCAACACCAAGCCATCAAACCTTGTTCCAAACAACACAAACTCAATAAAAGCACTGGGGGTACAAATAAACACACAAAAGACACCCAACGATAACATGCCCCCATGGGACTTCCAAGAGGCCAAATATCATCTTGAGCATTGCATATAATAAAAAATCACGTCCAGATAATTTTTTAAAAGCTATACTGATGAATCCAAAACAACAGACCAAGTCACAGCAGTATTTACCACGGTGCAACACAACGGAAAAACTAATCTACCTCGTCTATCGTCAATATTCACAGCAGAACAACCGTAGCATCCTCATCTGTACAGACTCCATATCCTGCTTACAGAAATTAAACGTGCCCACAACAGAACACCAAATCATTCGGATACAAAACCCCATTAATGAACTATCAGAAATAATTTCAACATCAAGCCAGGCTGGATTGTGGGACGGATTAGAATTAAGGGAAACAATGGAGCCGATGAGCTGGCAAAAGAAAAGACCCACCAAAAAACAATCCACCTCAAACTACCCTCAATGGACATTCAACCTATTTTAAATGATTACATAAAAAATAAATGTCAATTACAATGAAACACACAAACTATATAATGTCTACCTCTAACGAAGTGTTCGATTGCAGCCACCAGATGGCAGTGTTCCTCATTTTCACAATGTTCCATCATATTATTTGATTTAACTTCACTAACCTGTCAGTTTCTCAATTCTAAAGTTTAATATCGTTTCTTTTTTTTAGGTCCGGAAATATAAAAGCATGATTCTGGAAGATCTGGAAAACGCCCTTGCTGAACATGCCCCCCCTGGTGGTGGAGACCTGGGCTCAGATCTTCCTCCACTCACCATCGATGGCATTCCCGTGTCTGTGGATAAAATGACTCAGGTAACCAGCAGGTGGCGATGCAGGTCAACTGCTTACTCACTGTAATAATATACTATGAAGTCATTAATATGTAGACACTAATCTGAATGTCCTTTGATGACCCATTATTAACCAGTTAATTTGCATCTTCTGCAGCTTTAAGTCAGATAATAAATGATGAAGTTTGAATAACTATAATCAAAATGGCTCCAAGTGCTTCTTAATATTATTTAATTTGACTTTCTGCAAACTGTCCTGCTTTGTGATTCATTATGTAATTGTCTAAGATCTAAGAATCAGAAGATATTTTCACATCATTTTGAAAGTGGAGCATACAAAGGATATATTATTTATTTTTTAGCTTATCAATGTCTATTCAGAGACTTTTATAGGGATCAGCATGCAGAGCGTGTGAGCGCGTGTGCACGATTATCCGGCTCATCAGAAGATGCTGTAAGGACTCCGATTGGCTCCCAGGTGGATTAGGAGCAGGGGGATGGAGGGGGTAGCTGAGTTGAATCTTTAGGCTATTTAATTAGACCATCTGCACTACATTTTGACAGAGGGGATGAGCCCCAGTGACCCACCTGCAGAATCGGCACGCCTCTTTCGACCTCATTCTCACTGACATTTTTTATGATTATTTTTTTTTCTCAGGCTCAGCTCCGCGCTTTCATTCCTGAAATGTTGAAGTATTCCACAGGGCGGGGCAAACCGGGCTGGGGTAAAGAGAGCTGCAAACCTGTGTGGTGGCCTGAAGATGTACCCTGGGCTAATGTGCGCAGCGATGTGCGCACAGAAGACCAGAAACAGCGGGTACTACTCTTATCCTTCCTAATTATTAATTGTCCCAAATGCAAACATGACTGGAACCACAAACCAATTTATGTAGAGCCCTAACCATGCCAAAAAAAAACCTCCGTAGAACTGATACCACACCTATCTATTTTAAAGGATTAAATAAGTATTGTAAATGTCAAATGCAGTATACAAATTGTAAATAATGAAACCGTTTGAGCAGCACAGTTTCTGACTCACACTGATGCAGTTCTGTTAGAAGTAAAGGCCACAGTCATGAAGTAAACAGAAGTGTTGCATCAGTGATCCCCTCAGAGTGTGTCCTCACCTCTTTGTAAGCAGGTGTCATGGACACAGGCCCTGAGGACCATCGTTAAGAACTGCTATAAGCAGCATGGCAGAGAGGACCTACTGTATGCCTTTGAGGATCAGCAGGTTACCACGCAGCAGGTGGCTGTAGCAGCAGCTACACACAGCATTGCTCACCTGGTTCCCTCCCAAACTGTGGTTCAGACGATCAGCAATCCTGATGGAACCGTCTCACTCATACAGGTAAAGCTCGCATCATTACCGACACTCTGTTATCCAAAGTACAGAGCTTCACACACAGACAGACGCCTGTGGGGTTGAGGACTTGGCTCTGTGGAGTTTCTCGGAGCAGAAAGGAGACAAAAAAAGCTTGTTTTAAATCTTGATGCATCTGCAATTTGGAACTGGAACACCATTATACACACCCTCCCTTATCAATAATAAACATATTAGCCAATGATGTACACGCTCCCCAGAAAAGATATCAGCCAAACTCACAATGGCAAACCTTTTACTGGTCCTACAGATCTAATATAGAATTTGTTGGTGAGAAAATAAACTAGAAGTGTGAAAAGTCCCTCCTGAGACCTGAGCATCATCTGTATCGTATCATTACTGCATTGCAAAATTCAAAGTGTTTTTTTAAACACGATGATAAAATAATTGACATTTAAAACTTAAATGGAAGTGGGTCCTAAATATCTTGAAATCTTACTTTGGTAATCTGTAGGTGAAGGCTTCCTCGCTAAAAATAATTTTGTCTGTCTTATTCTTGATCTTTAAATCGATGGTTTGAGATTAGGACCAAAGATTCATGTTTTGGTTCATATGAGTGTGGCATCTATGCTGTAGCATGAACCTACATCTAAATATAAACGGTAGTTGGAGGGACAGTAGCAGAATTTGTACTGTACGGTGTGATAGAGTGGATTCTGATTGGCCAGGTCGGCACCGGTGCCACTGTAGCCACACTGACCGATTCATCAGATCTGCCGGGCACCGTCAGTGTCGCTCATGTGAACTACGCCACTGTAGCAGAAGGAGAGGTCAGGGCTAAAGACTCTACCCCACTCCCCTCTCCGTCCCGCCCCTCCCACATCATGCCCATCCCAATGTTCTTTCCAGCCTGCTTTATTAATTTTACGTCAGTATTATTGACATTTTCGGTGGTTTTCAGGTGGATGCTGCGAACTGGGCAGCGCTTCAAGGAGGCGAGATGACCATCCAGACCACACAGGCTTCCGAAGCTACGCAGGCGGTGGCGTCTTTAGCTGAGGCTGCTGTTGCCGCATCCCAGGAGATCCAAGCGGGAACAACAGTTACCATGGCGCTCAACAGGTACACCAGAGGGAAGGCAGGAGGGAGCGAGAAAAATAAAGGGACAGGGGGAGTGAGTTAAGTGGGATTCCTTTGAGACCTGTTACCTGTGCTCACCTGAGCCCATCAGCAGCTTGTTTATTACAGGTGAGTAGAGCTGCTGAGTGGAGCACCAGGTTCTGTTCCTGCTCCCCTCACCCAGCCCAATTAGCCTGAGCAGGCATTATAATGTATACTCTGGGCAATTTATCAGATACTGAGGTGGACCAAACGAAGACATGGTAGCCTGCAGTGAGATATTCTCTCCACCAGAGGGCATAATGCATAGAGTTTAATACCTGATAAATTTTATTTTAAATGTATTGGACTGAACTGGTGTCATTAAAAATAAATATTACTAAATAATTGTGTGTGTGTGTGTGTGTGTGTGTGTGTGTGTGTGTGTGTGTGTGTGTGTGTGTGTTTGTGTTTGTGTGTGTGTGTGTGTGTGTGT
>JAOUQT010031408.1:0-11416 GCA_025769995.1 Xyliphius kryptos
AGGAGCGAGTCAGGAAACGTTCTCCTTCACCAGCATCACGTAGTGACCTGGTCACCATCCTGCAAGAAGAATGGCTTAAAGTCCCTCTGACCAAACCCTGTATGTATGTATGTATATGTATGTGTGAATATATAAATAATGCACAGGCACGTTTCCAACGCCACTCAACGCTATTATCAAAGTATCAGTATCAGTGCATTTATACAGAGAATACAGATACATAGCCTACACTATACTGTGTGTTCTACATTCACGGTGACTTGGACAACCCCATTGAGTCCAGGTAGCTGCACCATTGAAATAGCAACATGCCAAAGTCAGAGCTGGTTCTTAATTGAAATGGCAAGTGACACGCTGATTGGTTTAACACACGCATTAAAAATGACAAGAATTAGTATATTTTGCCCTTTTCGTGCTGTGCAAGGCATCCTTTTATAGTCGTCTTGACAGCAAAGACACACTGACACCCTAAATCGAGGGCGTTTCTCACTCAAGATCACCAAAATAGAACCCCATACGTATTTAAAATTACGCAGTAATGTTAAATAACGAACGTTATAAAATTTCTTCCGGTTTATGAGCTTAAACTGTGTAATGGATGTAAATTCAAGCCTCTCATTCAGTACGTTAGATAAAAAGAAAAGGATTATTGATTCATTTACTAATTCACTAACCATGCATGAAAACCTGAGGACGTTACATGAGCCGCATCTCATTCCAGCTCCGTTCACAAGATTCATAACAGTCAAGTGAAGCCGATATCAGTTTCAGTTGTTTTACAGAGAGAGAACGTATTTCAGAATTAGCAGCATAAATGTTTCCATGCTCACACGACCTGCAATAAAGTATTTAAAGCGCAGTGTACATTAGAATTTATGTCTTATTGTATTTCTGTCTGCTTTTAAATTAATCATCGTTATTTTGTTGTGGTTTTAAAGTGCAAATAATATATAATTGCATAATTAAAATCCTACGCAATAGTCGTTTTCCTTTGCCCCTGTATTTAAATAAGAGTGGATGTGTTTCTTAATGATGTTGTTATCAAAGATGGTAATCATCACATTTTATATAATTACAATCATAAGCCATTCTCTCATCATCGTAATCATGATCAACAGTCTCAGCATTCTGTTAACCCCTTCAGCATTACCATTCAATTCAACTGATATATCAATGGTGCCTTTTTCATCCAGGTTTACACTCTGATACCCCGATTATTAAGGAACAAGACCCTAATTATTAAGAAAGGGCGACACAGTGGCTTGGAGGTTAGCATGTCTGCCTCTCAGCACTGGGGATCCAGGTTCAAAACCCAAATTGGGTAGTTGTTCTCCCCATGTCCACGCAGGTTTTCTCCCATAGTTCAAAAACTTGGATTTAAGGAAATTTCATTCATTTATTATCTTCCACTTAATCCTCCACAACGAATGCGGAGGGCCCATCCTGGGTAGAACGTCTTGGGTGCTGGGCAGATACACCCAGGACAAGGTGCCAACCTTTCACTGGATGCACTCACTCACAGCTACACACACAAAACACACCATATGGGGCAATTTGGGCAAATTGGAAAAGGTAGCTCAGTGTTTAGGGCGTTGGACCGTCAATCAGATGGTTGTGGGTTCAAATCACAAGTCCACTGAAGTTACCAATGTGTGTCCTTGAGCAAGACCCTTAACCCTCATTGATTCAGGGTGCTGTATCAACCTTGTGTTCTGAGCCCAACCAAGTTGGGATAGTTGTAAGTCGCTTTGGATCAAGCCCACACGAACACAGGGAGAACATGGAAACTCATAGATTGGGATTCTAGCAAGAATTCCCAGCGCTGACAGGCGAACATGCTAACCACTAATCCACCGTGTGGCCCCTTAAGGGAATTTGCTGCTTTAAATTGCCCCTATATAGTGTGATTGGGTGCAATGGATTGGTCGTATCTGCCCAGTGTCCGAAAGGATATAAATGTGGACGAAACACAATAAAAGTGCCCTACGAAATCCTTATCTCTCATTCCACTGTTCACTTCCATTAAACTACAGCATTAACCAGGTTTAAGTGACCGGGTCCAGCCAAAATAACACAAAGGTTACGTTTTGGAGGCACGGTGGCGTAGTGGATAGCATGTTTGCTTCTCAGTGCTGGGGATCCAGGTTTGAATCCCAATCTGGGTGGAGTTTCCATGTTCACCCTGTAATTAAGAGGGTTTTTTTTTTTATTTGCTGGTTTCCTGGTCCAAAAACATGGATTAAAGTTGAATTAGCTGCTCTAAATTGCCCCTATTGTGTGTGTGTGTGTGTGCGTGCGTGCGTGCGTGCGTGCGTGCGTGCGTGCGTGCGCGCCCAGCCATGGATTGAGGATGTATCTTGGTTGTATCTGCCCAGCATTCAAAACGTTCTTCCCTGGATGGGCATGGAGACACAACCACAACACAGTCACTAGAATTGGACTAAGTGGAATCAATTTGAGATAAAATGAGAACGCATGCAGAGGAAAAGTAAAAACAGAAGTAAAATCTTATAAATATGGGCAAAATCCTCTAAAATAATCTCCATGTGTCTTTAAATGTCCAATTCTACAATATGGACCAGTTTGAAATGTCAGGGTCAAACCAAAAACCGTACACATACTTTGAACCACAGAGTGTTTGGACTCCTTTAAGACCATTTAATCTCCTTAAACAGTGTAATTCTTTCTTTGTTTATGTTCCGTTAAATAATTTTGTTTCCGTTATGTTCGCCACTGTGAGCTTCGCTCAAAGCCCAGTGTATGGTCTGTTTGGTCTTTGACTTCCTATCACTCTCGCTCTTGTTTTCTTTAAGAAAAGTCATCATGACCAAGATAAGGAAGTCATTACCTCTGGCGCTGGCATCTCCACACCATCCTGTGAGACATCAAGATGTCAGTCAAGGTCATGGATCATCAAGAATGAGTATAGAACTGAAATGCACTTCACAAACCCTATTTGTACATCATCTTTCTGGGCGGAAATGGAATTATAATATACTTTCTTGTCACTATGACCTCGGGTTGGAGAACTGAAACGAATATGTTGTCTTGTTTACTTTGGAAAGTTATTGTGACTGATGATGTCATTACGAATAGAGGCTGTCTTCAGCTATCTTTAGCTATCTACACGCGATCCCGGAAGACACGATGCCAGTCAAGGACGTGGATAATTGAGAATAATGACATTATTAAGATGGACCAGTGTGACTTGGAACGGATCATAGAACCACATATAGCTTTTACAATATAGCAATCACAGACTGCAATCTTTATTAAATGTTTGTGATCTAATAATCAGTTCCCAAGTCAAAAGAAAATCCTACTACATTTGTCAGTTACATCCCAAATACATTGTTGTACCTCCCCCTATTTAATCACAGCAAGACCGACAGGTCGGTGATGCACAAGGCAGCAGGAATTATGGATTATTTTTGCTCTGATAGTCTATTTGCTAACAACTCAAAAAAATTAAGGGAACACCAAAAGAACACATCTTCGATCTCAATGAATAAAAGATTTCAGTTAAAAATCTTTATTTAGTAGATAGTGGAATGTGTTGAGAATGAAAATGATTATCTCATGAAGGCTTGGATTTGGAATCCTACTCCAAATCAAATGACAGGCTGATCCAACTTCAGTTCAAATGATGTGCCATCCTGAATAAGCTGCACTACCTGAGCAACTTGTGTGGGTTGTAGACACCGCCTCATGCTACCTCTATGGTGAGAGAACTGACCAAATGCAAAAGTGACCAAAACATCAGGCAGAAAGGATGAGAACAGAGTAAAGGGGTGTGGTCACCACCTGCAGAAGCACTCCTTTATAAGGGGGTCTTGCAAAGTGCCTCTCATTTCTACCTGTTTTATGTTCTATTTGCACAACAGCAAGTGAAATGGATTCACAATCAGTGTTGAACACTAACTGGTGTGCTTAACTTGGAGTTACATTTTGTTTGTGTTCACTTTAGTTTTTTAAACAGTTTATTATGAACTAGCTGTCATACCCATTTTATAGAAGTCACTCACTGATTTGCTTATTTGGCAAAGTAACTAAACTAAAGTTCTCCGGAAGCAAAGCGGTGCTGTGGGATTGAACATATTTAGTCAGATATCGTCTGACCCAGTCATCCCCATCACTCTACCCATATGGCAATCGCTACACACCAAGTTCCCTGCGTTATTCCATCCACTCTACCAGTGGATAAAAACTAATTTATCCACACGCCCCGGTCTTCTGAGTTTGTATATACGTTACACGTGACATAGATGATGGCCAACAAACCAAGAAGCTAAACCAGATAAACAGAATATGCAAAAGGACAAAAAGATGTGCTTTGCTGGTTTTTGGTCTTCTGGCTCAAAATTAAATGGCTGAATGTTCATATAAACACAGTAGCAAGAGTAACGCCACCAGAGGTATGCCATACCATTGTAGGGGTCATGCTCCATCTGATGTAATGTTAACACTATGTACGGCATACCGGCTATGAACATGACCTGAGGTGTAGTTCATTTACATAAAAACATGATTTTATACCAAAATGTAGCCTAGAAACTCTTCTTTTATATCTAAAATACCCAGTGGCATTACCATAATTTGAGTTTAACGCACTCAGGTAAACACCTTCAGGACACTCAACTAAAACATAGTTCCCAATTTTCCTGAGAGCTTAAGCAATGAGACTCGAAAAGTAATCAATTAGCTTTGACATTACAGTGTGTCCATTAAAACAGATTAAATCTGTCAAAAGTGCAGCAGACGGAACGTTTTCGGTCATGAATGACTAATTTATATGCCGTCAATAGAGAGAGCTAATCAATCACCCGTGTTTTTGCTTCACTACCTGATTGAGATTTTATGATTCGACTTCATTGATGCAAATGACAAATAGCACCTTCATGTCTGATTCATATTTATTTTTAAATATTAATATACTGGTGTCTGTTCACGCGGGTCCTTCTGGTAAATAAGCTACCTACTTTAATTTACCTGGGGCCGGAGTGCAGTCGCAATTCACATATCATCTGCAAAATACTATATAAGACTGGAACATTACTTTTCGATTTCTATTATATAAGAATTATTACTTACATAACTTTCTTAAAGAGAAGAAAATTGTAGAAACTGAGAAAAAAGTACTTGAGGAAGTAAGTGGAGGTTTTATAATGAAGATCAGATGCAGGAGTCGTGTAAGAAGGATTTATGAGTTGAACAGGCACACGGAGGAAAGTTATCAAAAGTATAATGAAAGTTTGCATACGTGTGGGTTTGATAAGCACGGTTTATAAAGAAGGACAGTTACAAAAGTTTTAATAAAGTGTGTGGGACTCTCAATCTCAAAGTTGGGGTTCAAACCTACCTACCAAAAGTCTACCAGATGTTGCCAACTTAGACTTTTGAAGTCATTAGATGAGAAAAAAAGTTATGCCTGTGGTTCTGTATTTGGAGCATTCATTCATTCTTTTCCGCTATTCTTTTATGAGGGTTGCGGTGGGGTTTCCCATGCCAATCCAGAGAGAACGTCCCGGGCGCTGGGCAGATACACCCAGGACAGGGCGCCAATCCAACCCTTCGGTACACACTCACTCACACAGCCACACACACACTATTTTCCTTGAATCCATGTTTTTGGACTGTGGAAGGAAACCGGAGAACCCGGAAGAAACCCACGCAGACACGGGAAGAACATGGAATCCCCAGCGCTGAGAGGCGAAAGTGCTAATCACTCAGCCACCGTGCCACCAGATTATTTTACTACCCTTTAATTTAAGGTCTGGACCCCTAAAAGTCTACGCATATTGAGAAACAACCACCCCAAGTAGCAGGTGTTCATATATGGTCCAGTTTAATGCCATTCCCAGAGGTGCCGCTAGCTGGCGTCCCAAATTAGCCTTAACCCAAAGCACCGGGTCCGCCATGATACCGCTCCACCAGAGCAATGAAGGTTTGGGATCTTGCTTAATGGTGTTTGGTGGATTTAAGTTCTGAAGCAGCCCAGCTATGGATTGGCACCCTGCTCAGCGCCCGAGACGTTCTCCCCTTGTAGAGGATCAGGAAGAAGATGATAATTAAATAAATAAAAGTTTTGAGGGCGGCACGTGGCTTGTGCTTAGCATATTCGCCTCTCAGTGCTGGGGATTTCCGGTTCGAATCCCAATCTGGGTGAAGTTCGCATGTTTTCCCCGTGTCTGTGTGGGTTTCCTCCGGGTTCTCCGCTTTCCTTCCACATTCCAAAAACATGAAGGTAAATTGCTCTAAATTGCCCTTTATAGTGTGTGACTGTGTGAGAGAGTGAACCCAGCGATGGACTGGCACCCTGTCCAGGGTGTATCTGCCCAGCGCTCGAGATGTTCTCCCTTGGATGGGCATGGGGACCACACTTCCCCCCGCAACCCTCATAAATGAATAAGCGAAAGATAATGAATTAATCAAAGTTCTGAAGCTTTAGCGCGATGGCTCAGCATCGTAACCACCGAGCTGCTCACGCCGTCAGTATATGTGTGAGCTGCTAATGAGATAAAAAAGAAAAGTCCCTGTTCCGTTGGCAATGCCTCGCGTTCATTCTGACCTCCATATCCAAACAAATCTGGCATCACAGCGGGTTAATACAGACACTTCTTCAATTGAATTTGCTTACACAATCCGTTTCACCTCTTTTTTTCACACAACTTCCCCAAATCGACTCACAAGTAAACGTATCTGTTTTCATCAAGATGCCGTTCATCTACAAACGTATCTGTTATTGTTTTTCACATTTATTAGAATTTCACCAGGGAAGCCAAAGAAAGTTCAGTCAAAAAAGCCTTTTTTTTGCACGCGACATATTTTTAAAATCAATTTCCACTTACAGCAAAGAAAGTGGGGCCGCTAAGCTGCACACGAAAATAAATGTAATAATGAATCTATAATGATAATTAATGCTCACATGCAGCGTTATTAAAATAACACTAAGACTGAAAAATGTTGCCGCAGACGCCAATTGTACGTTCGAATATTTAGTTAAATGAGTTCGCGTGCAGGAAGAGTGGAGGGGAGGGTGAAATGGGAGCATAATTACAGCTAATATTAATATTCACTTTGGGCCTGACATTTCAGAGCCTCTTAGTGGGGGAGGGGGGGTGGATGGGGGTTATGTGCTTTATGAAGCTGAGGCAATCAGGCAGATACTCTGATTGTATTCTTTCATCGGGAACAAGAAAGAATGATGTGGATTAATAATTGTACACTGGTGTTGTTTCAGCATCACATCTACATTTCATTCTGGCTCTGTATGTCTCTTTCTCTCTCTCTGACGCTCTCTTTTGCCCTCTCTCTTCCTGTTTTTCTGTCTTTCACTCTCTGGAGAACGATCCCAGTCCTGCCCCATGCTGGAGACTCATCTTCATTTCCTCATGTTAATTAAAGCAGAGGATCAATACACGTCAGAAGAAATACATTCGAGTACAAAGGAGGGAGATGGGGAAGGGGGGGGGGGGAAGTAACAATAGAAAGAAAAAAAACACAAGTCTGAAACAGCAGCAATCCACACGGAAGGAAATAAAAATAAACCAGGCTTCGTGGTGCCATGGTGTTTAACATGTTCACATTTCAGCACTGGGAAAACATGTTCTCCCCATGTCCATGTGGGTTTCCTCCAACAGTCCAGAAACATTTATGTAGTCTGTGTGCCCGGTAAAATATTGGCACCCTGTCCTGACCCTAGTATTGGGTTAAGTGGCACATATTGAGATACAGGGCGATTGAGATACAGATGAGAAATGAGAAGCACGAGCGCAAAAATGAGAAGCGCGAGTGCATAAATTAGAAGCGCGAGCGCAAAAATAGGAAGCGCAAGTGAAAAAAATGTGCAACGAAGAAAATTGCCTACGAATTCTGTTTTTGAGTTCTCAAAACTTTTGGACCCTTTCTGATGCCATACAAACCTGCAATAAAGGATCAAGTGAATGATAATGAGATAAGATTGAAAATATAATTAATTAAAAGATCCAGAATAGTTAACTTAACAGTTTACTGCCCCCTAGCTGAGCTTCTAGACACCTGGAAGTCAGGCTTCACACATTGATAAACAACCGCCCCAAGTGGCAGCCCCAGTAGCAGGTGTTCATATCCTGTACGGTCCAGTTTAATGCCGTTCCCAGAGGTGTGCGAGCTGGCGTTCATCCATCTTCTGGAAGTCATAGTCTGGTGAATTTAATTTCATCTTCACTGCCAGTGTCTGTGTTTTTCCACACTGGAAAAATTTCACTTATGAGAGATTTGCAGCCTCCACTCAGGAGAGCTTTTCAGATCACCGCCATAAAAGGCGTTTACTCATCTGTTTGCTCATGCTCAAGCTCCGAATATTTCCATTTGTACTGTTGAGCACAATAAAGCAATATAACAGAAGCAATCTCACCATGAGACATATTACATTGTCGGGATTCTGTTCTCATTTTTAAAGAAACGTGAAATGCAAACTATTTATTACGACAAATGGAGATGGGTTTTTATGTGTTTAAGGAAACCAACTACAAATACATACAGTTCTGTTTAATAATGAAACTGAAATGATGAGAAGTCAATGGATTTGTTACAGGTTTCATAAAATATCAAATTGACGCTCTGTCTACACCAACAGTACAAACACAAGCCAACACTTTGCATAGCGTAGCATCTAGCCCAGTATGAACGTTGGCGGTCCCATTTCTACCTCGCCACCATAAACTCTGGCAGTATTCATGTAGTCGGCTTATTGTTGTAAAGACTGTATAATTTTGCTTTCGTGACGAAGAACAACGGATAGCACGTCTCTGAATGTCTCAATGTTGTTACAACCATGTTTGAGAGCAAGCGTTTCATCCATGATGTTGTTTCCAGAAATATGCGACTAATAGAAACAGTTACCTGATGCAGGAATTTGTATAACATTGACGGAATTGTTGTTTCATGGGAAACGGCGGCCATGTGGGGAAACAAAAGGGCGGGGTGGGGCTCAGTCATGCGTATCTCATGGTTCGGCAGGAAAAACAGGGGGTGGGGCTTTGTCATGCCTATCCCATGGTTTGGGGACTTGGACCTTTATAAACTGTATACAGATGTATCTCTACATATAGATTTTGCAATCTTTAGGTGACCCGTCAACCGCACCCGAAAACGTGTCAATATGCGTTTGCTAGCATATCGATGGAAACGTATGTCTTACATTGTGCAAAGGGCATTTTAATAGGGGTTACAGAAATGAGAAGCAGATTACTCGCGCACAAATACGTGTTTTTTTTTTTAAATCGAATGGTTTCGCCGAATATTCCGCTCGGTTGAGCTCTCTCCCTGCAACATGAGATGTCACGACTTATAAAGGCTGTACACGTTCATCAGGCAGTTGTTCATTACTTTCAATGAATAACACTGTCAGCTCGGGGTGGCTGGGGATGTTTCCATGTCCTCCCCATGTCCGTGTGGGTTTCCTCCAGGTTCTCCGGTTTCCTCCCACAGTCCAAAAACATGGATTTAAGGTGAATGGGCGGCTCTAAATTGCCTCGTATAATGTGTGTTTGTGTGTGGTTGGGTGAGTGTGTGCCCAGCAATGGATTGGCGCCCTGTCGTGGGTGTATCTGCTCATCGCCCGAGATGTTCTCCCCTGGATGGGCATGGGGAACCTCCACCGTGAGCCCATTAGAGGAATAAGTGGAAGATGATGCATGAAAAGTTTTCGGGTCTTGAAATAGTTGAACAATGAACATCAGGCCCTACATCCACTGCACAGACAAACCATGACTAGTTTTTGGTGTGGTACCATAAACTTATCTAGTCTGATGAGTCTTCTCATTTGATTCCTGCAGCAGACGAAAAAAAAAAACTAAAAGGCCTCAAACAAATTGAGGTGCTGATTCAGTTCAATTCAGGAGCACTTAGTGGAGCGGGGGGAACGGTGAGGGATGCGCGGTTCACGTCTTCTCAAGTGATCACTCTTTCTTCTAGCGGAAAGTCATCCCAGTGCCCCCGCTGAGTGGCACTGCCAGCGTGCTTGTCTCGGCTCTGCAGGGATGCGTTAACTCATCTTCTGCTAAACTCTTCAGCCACATGAGCTGAGAGCTCACGCTGACCCTGTCTGTCCCTTTAATGCTGCTTCTATCCCTCGCTCTGATTCCTCCCTTTCACTCCCATCAAATCCTTCTCACGGTCCCTTGTACGGTCCCGCTTACCTCCCTTTTCCGAGGGGTTACCAGGGCGACGGAGTGCAGCGAGTAAGGAATGGCTAATGGAGCAGAAGAAGCACCGAGCTCTTACACTCTGCATGTAGGGAGCCTTCCCACTCGCACAATCCACACTCTTTATCATGAGCAGGACAAAAGCCATAATAGCCGCCTTAATTGATGACCCTGAAATCACCCGCACTGAGAACCATGTATCAGCATGTCCACCCAGAGAACTGCGCTTTGGGAATCAAAGCCTGCACTTAGAAAAGATTCCTGTGATGTGGAACGTGTGCAGCTTTTAGTTAAATGTAATTTTTACAGCAGATTATGCTAAATTAAGACTCTCTTTGATATAAAGAAAAACCTAGAACGGTGATTAAAAGGATCAGAGGTGCATGGGGTCTACAGTTTGCAGTGAGGGGGGATTAAAGCAGAAATGCTATTTTATAAGAAATTGACAGCATTTAGAAGATGCAATTACGCAATACGATCCGAGCGTCTCAGGTCCGCGATCGTGGCTACGCCCACACGTTTCACTTTAAAACAGATCACTTTTGTAATGTTTATGCTCGTGTTCATAGCACTCCATAGGTTTCCAGCTGCTAGAACGTTTTTGTGAAATGTCACTGGCCCCGTTTCAGCGAAAAAACTCAACGTCTACATTTTACGTACGTGGGCAGATAAAGAAGACGCTGAAAAACGATGATGCAGACTCCCACTTTTGGTTTTTGATTGGGTATCATTAGTCACAGTGAATCCTTCCTGGATTCATCTCCTTTATCGTGTTTTCCTCTGATTCTTTTTTCGGTTTGTTGTATTTTCTGCCTTTCACTTGGAACCTACACGCTGACATCCAGGGAACAGGATTGTGCATTTAAACAGCTGTAGATTGACACATCTGGGATTTGAACTGTTACCCTTTAGGGTCATAGCTAAACGATGTAAGCAGTAAGTTCACTATGCGCTAATAATAATTACAAACTAACGATGCTCAAAAAATAGCAGGAACACTTAAACAACACAATGGAACGCCAGGTCAACCACACTGTCCAGTTAGTGTTCAACACTGATTGTGAATCCATTTTACTTGATGTTGTGCAAATGGAACAGACAACAACAGACAACAGACAGGTAGAAATGAGAGGCACTTAGCATCTGAGCACTGAGCTTCTGCAGGTGGTGACCACACCCCTTTTCTCTGTTCTCATCCTTTCTGGCTGATGTTTTGGTCACTTTTGCAT
>JAOUQT010031416.1:0-11416 GCA_025769995.1 Xyliphius kryptos
CTCTCCCCGCGATGTGCGATTTAGCAGCTTATAAAGCGGCACACAGTCATTTAGGTAGAGCCGCTTCAGGTGCGCTAATCATCGCCACCGCATCACAAACACACACCCAAAGAACAATTACATGGCAATGCATTCTGCTCTTACCACCACACTGATGGCACCGAATTTAAAAATAAATTCCTATATATCAAAACCCCTATACCAGGTGTGCCCACACTTTTCTGGCCTGAGATCTACTCTTAGCTGTTAATTTAGCATTTTAAGTGCTAATGTTTAAATCTTTTTACATACACCATGTTGATATTATTAACAATACAGGGCAATCCACTGAAAAAACACTATTATTTTGATGATTTGCACTGAATGGTGTCAGCAAGGTGTGAGTAGTCTGAAGAGTAGCTACGGATGCCAATTTTCAAGCAGGCTTCCAAATGATCATCAGTGAGGGTGGACCTGTCACGCCTACATCTGATAACCTGCTCCCCATTACACGCTAAGTGATCACCCTACTTAAGTCACTCCTTTAGTTCACTTGGCATGTTGAAATGCTTCTCCCACCATGCCTCTCTGTAGGATGTGCAGTTTTCACACACTCCCCTATCAATTCATGTATGTTTCATTTGGTGTTGCAGTGATTCCTCTGTGCTGGAAGGCGTGCTGTACACTTCGACTGTCGGTTGTTTCTAACTCCTGCCTTAAGTTTTTACAGTGTTTACAGCTATTTAAGCTATTTTCCTTTTACATTGTACCACGCCATTGGGGCGATGGCCACCATTTTTGAATAAACAAGCACTAACATCGATTCCTCTTTTAAGCCCAGTAAGACAGGTCCAATTTCCGGGACTTCATTATTTTTATGTAAGAAAGGCTGATTTACATGAGTAGGTTAATTTAAAAAATGCTGTCAAATATGTTTGGATAATTTTGTAAAGATAATTGTTTTAAAACTGTGTTTTTAGGCCCTTGACTTCATTTGAATGTCAGTTTGCAGGTCTTTTGGAATTTTGTGAAGAAAAAAAAGAAAGGAAAAAATCAAAACAAAATTGGAGTAGCTGAATCTGGCATGAACTGTGCTGTGCCATTGGGGGAATCCCGCTCTACATAGCCCCTTACCTTTTTTATTTATTTATTATTATTTTATTGAGGAATAAGATAAGCTTTACAATGGGTAAACAGAAATACAACAGTGAATTGCATTGGGGTTTTGCCGATTTCCACAACATTAAGATGCGACGTCTTGCCAATAAGCAGGTAAGAGCCAGAACCTCTGATTGGGTTCGGGTAGGTGAGCAAGAGTCAGGGGCAAGACCTAACATCGCAACAGAGGGGCAGGGGAAGATGGCAACCCCCAAAACTTTTAAAATAAAGTCTGAATAATCAGACCAGAATTTGTGCAATGAGGGACAGGAAAAAAAACATATGACTAAGATGGCATGGTGAGCCAGAGCACCTGTCATACCGATTATAAATAGAAATTGTATAAAATTTTTGAGTTGAGATTTTGATCGGCGGACCCTGTTCAGCACTTTAAATTGTAGCTGAAGCTGAAATCTAGCACAGGGTGCACAAAAACGTATGTTGTTTACTGCTCTATCCCACCATTCTTTAGAAAATAAATTACCCAACTCTTTCTCCCAGGCTGTCCTTACTTTTGTAGGGAATTTCGTTTCTCATGAAATAAGATACATATAAATTTTAGATATGAGGGATCCTTGGGAAGGGATCCATAGTCAGAAATTTAACCCATGGCTGGTTGTCGGGAAGGCAAGGATAATTCTTGAAAATAGCAGAACCTGTGTGAGGGAGGCAAATGAAACTCAGATAATCAAGAAAAACTTTGAAACGTGCCATCTTTATATAGATTGGATAACCATCCTATGCCCCTGTCGTGCCACACTCCAAAGGCAGAATCACTTATAGCCGGAATAGCCACTTACCTAGGTGCTAAGTGGAAACGTTAAAATGCCCTATGTAATTAAATCAACTTGAATTTGAGTGAATCTAAATACGACAAACTTGCCAGCAATGCACAATGACTAGTGTTTGCACAAGTTATAAAATGACAAAGATGTATTTGTGGTTCATAATTCAGTGTCAGGTAAAGCTAAATGTTAAGCCCCTTTTATGTGCACAAATTTAACAATACCAAAATAAAAATGTTTTTGAACCAACTTAAAAACAAAAAAGCGTAATAGGTGATCAGTGATACAGTTAAAGGCTCAATAAGCCTTTAACTATGAAAGCAATACGACATACAAATACGAAATACGAAAGAACATGCATTATTGGAAATAAATCATGGGAAAGATTTCGCATGATTTATTCACAATATTACACAACCTCAAGTACCGTGTTGCTTTTATAAAATAGCTACATACACAGGATAATAAAAAACTAAATTGTATTCATAAATGCGTTTATTAAAAGCAAAATTGTTAAGAAACTCGTCTTCCGCTGCGTCATCTAGTCTGCTTTTAAACGTGAACAGTGAACCTGAGCAACAGGATTCCGGCTTCTCTAATGATCCAACTGATCTAACTGCCATCTAATGTCCAAATTACAGAACAAAGTTTATGAAAAAATTTATTGTATATTACGCCATGATACGACTTAGAAGCAGTCAGAGGGGTGCATTATTGGCAATAATGTCACAGATGGACAAACGGCTCAGCCAATCAGATTTTACAGCTGTATATGAGAAGTTGTAGTGTCACTAACCTTTGCCTGGTTCTCGCTCCAGTTTAATAGAGAAGGCAGCACTGACATGAACACAGTCAAGGATGGCCAGTAGGATCTTAGTCAGTCTTAGCAGGTCACTGAAGTTATAAAAGCCGAAGTAGATCAGATTCCTTGCTAAGTTCACTACCTGACAGAGCACAGAAGAATCATGTAAAAATAGGGTTTTATTAAAGCAGAATATTTCCAATGTATCTAAATCAACTTGAATTTGAGTGAATCTAAATACGACATAATTGCCAGCAATGCACAATGTCTAGTGTTTGCACAAGTTATAATGACAAAGATGTATTTGTGGTTCAAACTTCAGTGTCAGGTAAAGCTAAATGTTAAGCCTCTTTTATGTGCACAAAAAGCCGAAGTAGATCAGATTCCTTGCTAGGTCCATTACCTGACAGAGCCACATGTAAAAATATGGTTTTAATAAAGCAGAATATTTCGCGAAGTATATACAAAAGTTTTCAAATGTTTGTTTAGAGAATCTTCTGAAGTTAACATACAGTAATTATTGTTTTTGTCACCAAAGCAGCTTTAAATTTATAATCCATAAATTATTTGGGCTTGAAATGGTTAATACTTAAAAAAAAAAAAATCATATTTTTCATAAACATAAAAATGCATACACTAACACCGTGCATCCGTGTTTTGAGCTATGATGTAAAGTTATCTCCATAATTGTTGCCTGAATCAAAAGATAAAAACTAGATCTGCTGAATGCTCTACTATGTCACAGGGGCATTGCCTATGCCCATGTAAGGGTACAACGTTTCGAACACACTGACACAATATTAGGGCAACTCCACCAATATCGGGATTTATAGCTGGAACCCCAGCACTAAAACCACTAAGCCACCGTACTGCCCAAAAATAAACAATAAATCTAAATTATATAAATTGGTTCTAAATATGGTTGGCACAGTGACTTCGTGGTTATGACGGTCGCCACTTAGTGCTGGGATCCAGGATCAAATACTGATCTGGGTACATTTTCTACGTTCTCCCTACGGCTGCAGTTTTTTTCCCCAGTTTCACAGGTTTCCTCCCATAGCCATAAACCATGGATCCAAGTTAAACTAGCTCCAAATCGCCCAGTGATGTATTAGTGCCCTGTCCATAGTAATTAGTAATGATTTTCCACATTTTGTATGTATTAAAATGTAACTGATTTATTAGTGAGTAATCAAACCTCATATGTGAGTTTATTTTTTTCTTTGTCTGAAAATGAAAAGTTCTGACACACGACATTTTGCAGGTAATTCTCCACGAACTCCATCGTCTGGAAGAACTTCTCTTTCACCTCATCACGTGTGGTTCCATCATTATCATAACTAGATAAAGACAGTTGAATGAGTTAAGAAAGTCATAACTTTCAGTTTGGAAGATTATCAGGGGTGTCGACTCACTCATTGATGGAGATCTGGGAGGGGATCTCCGACCAGAGACGAGCGTACTTGACGGGCGTGACTTGTTCCTGAGGGTCACGGTCTACATGCATGTGTAACATCATTCGGCAGAAGGAGGCTCTGAGGTCAAATGGCAAATCTTCATCTGACATGCAGCGTAAGATAAGATCCACATCTAACTGAGCTGAAATCTTGTTGATGGCCAAATACTGACGATCCAAACACATCCGTGCAAACAGATTCAGCTGGTATCTAAGAGGGAAAAACACAAAGTGATGTTTGTTTAAAAAATTCATGCATTCTTAGAAAATGCTGTGATGTAAGACAGATTACCACTTCCACCACCATGTTGCAAGGTTTGGCATCCATTCTCTTTTTTTCCAATTACAATTAAGATATCTTAATAGCAGTTAATAAGCAAAAATGGAAACTACTGTTTTTACCCATCAGGTATGTCACCAATAGCACAAAATACCACTAACCAAGCTGTGAGGAAGCTGTTTACAAGTTTACTTTAAGACATAACACATGTTGTAAGTTGTCCGTATTTTATATTACATTATTATACAGAATATAACACACTTGAAGGCATGCACTCACACAGACACACACATTGTACTGTACATGCACAATTTAAATAAAGGCAATTTAAAGCATTAAGCTCACCCTGAAGTCATGTTTTTAAACTTTTTAAACCAGATAACCTAAAGAAAACTAATGCTGAGATAACAACAACATGAAAACTCCACCCAGACCGGGATTTGAACCCGAATTCCCAGCACTGAATGCTAAACACTATTAAAACTTCACTATTGCTAACTCCTCAGTAAGGAACATAGCTATTGGCTGTCCTAAAAGTCAGTAAATGATATCTTTGCCTAATTTGCATAATAGTCTTTGTGAAAAAAAAAGTGAGTAAAAACTCTTCTGAATATTTAAGCTCTAAATAAATGAACTTCTTCAGTAGATTTTTTTTGCCTTTGAAATAAGCCGTCACTTTTTTAAAAAAAAAAACCTTAATAATGTTAAGACCCACATCACATTTTGTTTTTTACTTATTTATTTTTACATGAATTACATAAATCAAATTGTAACTATTTGACTGAATGTTTAGCTTTTAACATAGAGGCACACACTATGTAAGGTCTGCTCTGCTTGTGCTACTGAGCACACAGATTGTTGCCGTGTGGCTCATGACAGAACCCACTGTGTGTCATTCAAACCCGATGCTTGTCTGCCAGAGCCTATGGCAGAACATGTGTGTCTCTAAAAGTCTACAATAACACCGGAAAAAAAATCTAGATCTGTTACTAGTTGTGTTTTAAACCAAAAAACTTCTAAAAATTTGTTAAGTTGGCAACAGTAATTTACTTATTCAGGTTGATGTCCATATGCTCTGTGTCACCACCTGCTGTTATAGTAACAACTGCATTTTAAGTTTGTGAATTTCATTTTGGAATAGAAGGGTAAAAATCATTACATAAATAGTCATAAATGTCATGTGATCCACAAATTGAATGAAGTGACATTCGA
The DNA here is from genome assembly GCA_025769995.1 of Xyliphius kryptos. Lineage (NCBI taxonomy): Eukaryota > Metazoa > Chordata > Actinopteri > Siluriformes > Aspredinidae > Xyliphius > Xyliphius kryptos. Next base: position 5,673 of record JAOUQT010031416.1, read on the forward strand.
ATGTGCAAAACATTTTTTTTACACACAAATGAAGAAATGTTTACTCATTTGCAAATGTTTATGACAAGACACAAATAAAAAAAAATACTTGGATGTGACAAATTTAAGAGGTAGTAATAAAGTTAAATTTAGAAAGTATAGAGACCACAAAGCAGTGACATTGAAGAGGTGATGGAGTGGATATGAATATTTAAATTAGTGATTTTGAGTCGAAATCTCACTTAATTTGCCAAGAAAAAGACTTCTGACTTAACATGAAACTTAATAGAGCTGAAAATTTTAATTAACACACTGCAATTTGCTGTAACAATTTCTTTAAACAACATATTTTTAAATGACTGAATCTGTTAAATCAATAAATTTGTACTGATTATTATCTATTAACTATTTAGACAGCAATAAAAATTGCAACCAGGTATAATGAATTGTAAAATGTTCATTCATTCATTCATTCATTATCTTCCGCTCAATTCTCCTTGAGGGTTGTGGGGGCTTCTCCATGCCCATCCAGAGGAAAATGTCTCAAACGCTGGGCAGATACACCCAGGAGAGGGCACCACTTGGCTTGGCCCACTCACACAGCCATACACTATATGGGGCAATTTAGAGCACTCAATTTACTTTGAATCCATGTTTTTGGACTGTGGGAGGAAACCGGAAAACACGGAGGAAACCCATGCTGACACGGGGAGAACATGAAAACTCAGATTGTGATTCGAACGTTCTAACCACTAAGTCACCGTGCCACTCAATTGTAAGATGTATCCTGGTTAAATAAATGTAAATAAAAAAGTATACCTGTAATATCCAATCACCTCCAGGTCCTCATTGTGTCCATCCTTGGCATCCTGAGCAAGTTCTCTAATGCTTTTGCTTTTAACCTCACCACTGCTGTCTTTCCAAAACAACCATACTTCCTCTTCATCCTCCTCTTCCTCTTCAGTACTCTCACCCAACACTGGTCCTGCAACCTCAAATCGAGAGAGCACTAACCTACGCAAGACGCAAAGAACAAACTTACATTAAATGCATGATTTAACATCAGATCTATTTAATAGGTAATTGGCCAATCCATCGCTGGGCACACACTCACTCACACAGCCACACACACTATATGGGGCAATTTAGAGCATCCAATTTACCTTAAATCCATATTTTTGGATTGTAAGAAAGCGGAGAACCCGGAAGAAACCCACACGGACACAGGGAGAACATGGAAAGTCCACCCAGATTGGGATTTCAACCGGGAATCCCCAGTGCTGAGAGGCGAATGTGCTAACCACTGTTATAACGTCAATGTAAATTAAAGTTCATAACCCCACTCATAGCAAAGTGACATAACGGATTAGAAAATGTATATTGTAACTGCTTTGTAACGATTGTGTTAAACAAATATCCTCTTTGAAAGTTTTATTGTAAGTGTTTATAACTGCTAATGAAAACTTATAAGCTCTTTTTTACATGCAAAAGGTAAAATGTTGTTTTTAATTAACTATTAAGGAGACTGCACAAAAATTATTATTATAACAACTTAGAATTATCCTGTATTAAGATAGGGGTCATTCATCACAACAATAAAGTATTGTAAATCATAAAATACCGATTAATATGATATAATATTAGCACAAAACCTGTTTGCAGCTTTTTTTTTTTTTTAAACTGTTGTGGCACGAGGGAGTGATGGGCACGCGGCCTGTAGACTGGAGCGGGGTTTGGGATGCAGGTCAGGTAAACAGTTGCACCTGCCTGAAGATGATTATGCTAATGACTGCTCTCTGGGTTTCAGTGAAGAGGAACAGGAAGAGAGGGAGAGAGAGGCTCAAGCCAGTGGCGAGTGTAAAAGCTCAGTACACCCGAACCGGGAGAAAAAAATAAGATAAGTTTGTGGACAGAAACGCAATGTCCTATGTCCTATGTGTCACACACATCCTTCACAGAGGATCCGTTACAGTGGTCCCGAAACCAGGGAAATTCGCAGACTCTGCTAGCCATACGCGCAGACCAACAGCAACAGCTCCACCTGTTGAGGGAGGTGCAGACGGAAGATTGACAGATCCTTGGATGACACGGAGGCCTGTGTGTTAGTGTTCGAGAGGTCCACGTTCGCATGGGGATGGCCAGAGACTCGCCCGGCTGCTGCCGCTGCTCTCTGGGAAAGCCCGGCTCACAGCTCAGGACCTGACCCCCCCTGGTACCCCACCCGGTACTCAAGCATGCCAAGTTCGACTAGCCCTTCGTCTTCGCCCAACAGCTGAGGGAAGCCAGTCGGATATGGCTGCATTGTGAGGGCCGGGACGTCGACCCAGTCATCAATCTGGTGGTATTAAAGCAGTTTGTCTCCCAGCTACCCCCAGGTACTGCTGATTGGGTCCAGTGCCACTGCCCCACATTGCTGTAGGAAGCCGTGATGCTGGCAGAGGACCACCTGGCTGCGTACGAAGGGACAGGCAACGCAGCGCTCAGGATGCGCACCCCTCAACCCCCACACTCTTCTATTCCCCCCCAATCCCACTACTCCCCAAGACTCCCCCCTTTCCACCCTTCCCATCAAACCCTGTACCGGTGCCGCGGCGCCTCCCTTATGGAGGGAGGAGGTGGCCTCTGTGGCTTTGGGGGATGGTAGTTTGTAAGATGGAGGAGCTGGGATCGGAGATGGTACGGTGTGGAGCACACCTCTCATTGTCCCAAACCACTGACATTACGTTTGCAGGCAAAGTTTGCCGACATGTCGTACCAACCTCATATATAAAACACCACAACAAAACATTTCCTGGCCTGGTGGTGGGCAGCTGGCCCTATCGCTCACCCTAGTACAAAAATAAGGTGGTTCAGGATAAAATCATGGCCATGCTTGACATGGGGGTGATCGAGGAATCCCACAGTGACTGGAACAGCTCGGTGGTATTGGTCTGTGTGGACTTCAGAAAGGTAAACGCGGTGTCGAAATTTGACGCGTATCCTATGCCCCGCATAGACGAAGTGCTCGACTGGGTGGCCTCGGGCCGGACAGGGCCTGGCATGGGAACAGACAGGGAAATATGTGGCGAAGAGCGTGACCTGTAGACAGGAGCTGGGTTTGGGAGGCAGGACAGGTAAACGATTGCACCAGCCTGAAAATGATGATGCTAATGACTGCACTCTGGGTTTCAGTGAAGAGGAACTGGAGGAAAGCTCAGTACACCTGAACCAGGAAGGAAAAATAAAACAAGTTTGTGGATAGAAACGCCGCGTCCTTTGTGTCACACACACCCATCACAGGGGAACCGTCACAAATTTGTTCTGAAATTTGGCCACTTGATGGGGTGGTTTGATTGTTAGAGAAACTGGAAACCAGTTACTCAGTGATAACTGCTCAGTATAAAAAAACGACAAGATTAAGTTGTGAAGGAACTGTTTATCAACTAATTTGATTATACATTTAAAATTTTTAATAATAGTGTGTTAATAAATGTTTTATGGAAGCATATATAAAGCACTTCATGAAAGCATATATAAGACCCTCAAGGTTATGCATTATTGTGAATAAATGAGGGGAAAGGGGTGTCAGAGAGTGCACTGTTCTAGTTTAAAAACCAGCAATGTAGTAATGTGTCAAATCTGGTTATTAATTTATGTAAAATTATAATAATTTGTGGTCTGCATGAGTTTTTATGTCGTCAGAATGATTTATTACGTCAGCATGACGAACTTGTGCACACCACTTATGTCGTGCTCACAACAAGAATTACCCAATTCCATTTGGGAGCGCTATATCTTAAAGTTAAAATAGGATAAAAATTGGTAAATATTGAACCTCACCATTTTTAGTAGGTGGAAAAACTTGTAAAGTCAGCAGTGTGTCCTTATTTTCCCCCACTGTATTTATTTTAACTGTATGTGGCTTTTTGATTTAAGTACAAAATAATGAATGTAAGTAAGCCAAAATAAGAATTGGTTTGATGAAATAATTCTTTTTTATTTCTTAATACAGATAAATAGTTTTTGTACTCCGTTTATTCCAGCTGGTCCCACTATTTAATACTACACAAAAATAAATCAAAGTAATGTTTTAATTGTTTTGTTTTTGCAGTTCGAAGTGCCCAATTTTTACACATGTATAATGTGCCCTATTTAGGTCACACGAAGGGGAATTTTCAATCAGTGTTCAAAGTGTCATGATTTTTTGTTTTACTTGGTTTCAATAAGGATGTCAGAATTTGCAGGATCCAGTACAGCATTACAAATCAGCTCTTGAGTAACAGGAATGGATTTGCTCATTGACACACACAGATCGGATAAGTAGTCCAGGAACCTAAAAAGACAAAATAAATTATTTATTCAGTGAGATTATTTATGATTTTTTTTTTAATAAAAAAAATAAAAATTCTGTCACACCAGCACTTAAGAATTGCAGCACAATGTACAATCTCTTTTTAGTGTTTCTGAACTCTGGAACCACTTAAGGGTGCATCTCACAGGAATCCATATTTACAAAAAAACAAATGAACAGATTCCCTACATCAAAATTAATTTTGTGGTGATATAATCAATGTTATTCAAATTCCTCCATCAGATCAGTTTGTTTCGATCAGTTGCATATTTCGGGTAAAATGTAATCAACAAATCTGTTGCTCTAGAACTTCACAACATGGCTTTAATCATGGTTTGCTAACATTGGGGTACCTTCGGAGACGTGCTATCAGTTGTTCTTAGTCACAGAAGCACAGTTATACAGTCTGCTCAACAATATGAGGGCTACGTAAATACTTTCTGGAGTTTATGGTGGCAAGGCGGAAATTGGACCCGCAATATATTACAGTCCCTGACCATAGGCTTGTCGCTTATCCAAGTTGTAGGACGAACAAATAATGACTTGTAGTTCAATGATTGAAATCGAAAATGGCTTATATGCCAGGCAAACCCTATGGATTATGCTTATTATGCCAAAATAAACTATCATTTTTTAATTTTAATCATTTAATTAGGGCAGAGGCAGACGGGTCAGATTTTGTTTAAACAAAAATCTTGTCGTATAAAATAAAGTTGAAATTATACATATACTTTATTTTGAATACATTAACATGACATTAGAACATGAATTCATTACATTTACATTTGGTCATTTGGCAGATGCTTTTATACAAAGTGACATACAAGTATCCTACTTAATAAATTGGGGTCAGAACACAGGGTTAAATAAAGCAGCAATGAGGGTCAAGCGCCTTGCTCCAGTACCCCCCATGGGATTTAAACCCACAACCCTTAGATTGGTAGGCTGACACCTTAACCACTGAGCTACCACCCTCATGGGGCCATGGAAAAATAATTGATATCGTGTATGACTTCCAACATTGATAAGACAAAGCAGATTGTTGTGGACTTCAGGAAAAGACCCACTCAGCATGCTTCTCTGACCATTAATGGCACTGCAGTGAAAAGGGTGAGCAGCACCAAGTTCCTAGGAGTGCATGTCTCGGGGGACCTTTCCTGGAGCAACAACATTTGCATCACTGGCCAAGTAGCATGTAGCAGCGGTCGAGTTGTTTGAAGATTTAGCTAATTTTCAATCAGGAAAGCTGAACCAAGTATTATTTAGTTACTTCTATTCGTATTGATTACGAAATTTTGTTAATAACATATAAGATTCTACATAATCAGGCTCAACAGTATCTGAGTGAACTCATTCATTTATATAAACCAAGACGTGAACTCCGCTCTCAGAGTGCTGGTTTACTTTTAGTCCCTAGAATTAATAAAGTTACTGC